>JAQFWZ010000221.1:0-109414 GCA_027789725.1 Dendropsophus ebraccatus | reverse complement strand
TGACTTTTTTCTAGGTGGTAGGAATGAACTCAGTGCGGGGCTGGATGGTGGTCCCCCCTGGGCACCGCAGACCTAAGCTTGTTTTAAACTCCTACCTCTGAAAAGGACCGAGAAAAAATGACCTTTTCTGCCACTCAATGTAAGTCAAATGGGGCGATTTTTGCTATTGTGCTAGAAAATGAAATTCAGTGCGGATGGATGACAGGCACCCTAGGCACCCAGGATCGGCTTTAGTTTCACGTGTATCTCTAAAGCCGGCAGAGAAAACCCACCTGATATGCGCTCCACACAATTGAATAGAGACGCCGTTGATTTTCTATGGGAATTGCAGAAATGACTTCTAAGCCTCAAAATAATGACTTTTTTCCTAAGGTGGTAGGAATGAAACTCAGTGCGGGCTGGATGGGGTCCCCCCTGGGCACCGCAGACCTAAGCTTGTTTAACTCCTACCTCTTAAAGGGACCGAGAAAAAATGACCTTTTCTGCACTCCAATGTAAGTCAATGGGGCGATTTTTTGTCTATGTGCTAGAAATGAAATTGAGTGCGGATTGGATGACAGGCACCCTAGGCACCCAGGATCGGCTTTAGTTTCACGTGTATCTCTTAAGCCGGCAGAGAAAACCACCTGATATGCGCTCCACACAATTGAATTAGAGACGCCGTTGATTTTCTATGGGAATTGCAGAAATGACTTCTAAGCCTCAAAATAATGACTTTTTTTCCTAAGGTGGTAGGAATGAAACTCAGTGCGGGCTGGATGGGGTCCCCCCTGGGCACCGCAGACCTAAGCTTGTTTAACTCCTACCTCTTAAAGGGACCGAGAAAAAATGACCTTTTCTGCACTCCAATGTAAGTCAATGGGGCGATTTTTTGGCTATGTGCTAGAAATAAAATTCAGTGCGGATTGGATGACAGGCACCCTAGGCACCCAGGCTCGGCTTAGTTTCACGTGTATCTCTTAAGCCGGCAGAGAAAACCCACCTGATATGCGCTCCACACAATTGAATTAGAGACGCCGTTGATTTTCTATGGGAATTGCAGAAATGACTTCTAAGCCTCAAAATAATGACTTTTTTTCCTAAGGTGGTAGGAATGAAACTCAGTGCGGGCTGGATAGGGTCCCCCCTGGGCACCGCAGACCTAAGCTTGTTTAACTCCTACCTCTTAAAGGGACCGAGAAAAAATGACCTTTTCTGCACTCCAATGTAAGTCAATGGGGCGATTTTTTGGCTATGTGCTAGAAATGAAATTGAGTGCGGATTGGATGACAGGCACCCTAGGCACCCAGGATCGGCTTTAGTTTCACGTGTATCTCTTAAGCCGGCAGAGAAAACCCACCTGATATGCGCTCCACACAATTGAATTAGAGACGCCGTTGATTTTCTATGGGAATTGCAGAAATGACTTCTAAGCCTCAAAATAATGACTTTTTTTCCTAAGGTGGTAGGAATGAAACTCAGTGCGGGCTGGATGGGGTCCCCCCTGGGCACCGCAGACCTAAGCTTGTTTAACTCCTACCTCTTAAAGGGACTGAGAAAAAATGACCTTTTCTGCACTCCAATGTAAGTCAATGGGGCGATTTTTTGGCTATGTGCTAGAAATAAAATTCAGTGCGGATTGGATGACAGGCACCCTAGGCACCCAGGCTCGGCTTTAGTTTCACGTGTATCTCTTAAGCCGGCAGAGAAAACCCACCTGATATGAGCTCCACACAATTGAATTAGAGACGCCGTTGATTTTCTATGGTAATTGCAGAAATGACTTCTAAGCCTCAAAATAATGACTTTTTTTCCTAAGGTGGTAGGAATGAAACTCAGTGCGGGCCTGGATGGGGTCCCCCCTGGGCACCGCAGACCTAAGCTTGTTTAACTCCTACCTCTTAAAGGGACCGAGAAAAAATGACCTTTTCTGCACTCCAATGTAAGTCAATGGGGCGATTTTTTGGCTATGTGCTAGAAATGAAATTCAGTGCGGATTGGATGACAGGCACCCTAGGCACCCAGGATCGGCTTTAGTTTCACGTGTATCTCTTAAGCCGGCAGAGAAAACCCACCTGATATGCGCTCCACACAATTGAATTAGAGACGCCGTTGATTTTCTATGGGAATTGCAGAAATGACTTCTAAGCCTCAAAATAATGACTTTTTTTCCTAAGGTGGTAGGAATGAAACTCAGTGCGGGCTGGATGGGGTCCCCCCTGGGCACCGCAGACCTAAGCTTGTTTAACTCCTACCTCTTAAAGGGACCGAGAAAAAATGACCTTTTCTGCACTCCAATGTAAGTCAATGGGGCGATTTTTTGGCTATGTGCTAGAAATGAAATTGCAGTGCGGATTGGATGACAGGCACCCTAGGCACCCAGGATCGGCTTTAGTTTCACGTGTATCTCTTAAGCCGGCAGAGAAAACCCACCTGATATGCGCTCCACACAATTGAATTAGAGACGCCGTTGATTTTCTATGGGAATTGCAGAAATGACTTCTAAGCCTCAAAATAATGACTTTTTTTCCTAAGGTGGTAGGAATGAAACTCAGTGCGGGCTGGATGGGGTCCCCCCTGGGCACCGCAGACCTAAGCTTGTTTAACTCCTACCTCTTAAAGGGACCGAGAAAAAATGACCTTTTCTGCACTCCAATGTAAGTCAATGGGGCGATTTTTTGGCTATGTGCTAGAAATGAAATTCAGTGCGGATTGGATGACAGGCACCCTAGGCACCCAGGCTCGGCTTTAGTTTCACGTGTATCTCTTAAGCCGGCAGAGAAAACCCACCTGATATGAGCTCCACACAATTGAATTAGAGACGCCGTTGATTTTCTATGGGTATTGCAGAAATGACTTCTAAGCCTCAAAATAATGACTTTTTTTCCTAAGTTGTTAGGAATGAAACTCAGTGCGGCCTGGATGGGGTCCCCCCTGGGCACCGCAGACCTAAGCTTGTTTAACTCCTACCTCTTAAAGGGACCGAGAAAAAATGACCTTTTCTGCACTCCAATGTAAGTCAATGGGGCGATTTTTTGGCTATGTGCTAGAAATGAAATTCAGTGCGGATTGGATGACAGGCACCCTAGGCACCCAGGCTCGGCTTTAGTTTCACGTGTATCTCTTAAGCCGGCAGAGAAAACCCACCTGATATGCGCTCCACACAATTGAATTAGAGACGCCGTTGATTTTCTATGGGAATTGCAGAAATGACTTCTAAGCCTCAAAATAATGACTTTTTTTCCTAAGGTGGTAGGAATGAAACTCAGTGCGGGCCTGGATGGGGTCCCCCCTGGGCACCGCAGACCTAAGCTTGTTTAACTCCTACCTCTTAAAGGGACCGAGAAAAAATGACCTTTTCTGCACTCCAATGTAAGTCAATGGGGCGATTTTTTGCCTATGTGCTAGAAATGAAATTGAGTGCGGATTGGATGACAGGCACCCTAGGCACCCAGGATCGGCTTTAGTTTCACGTGTATCTCTTAAGCCGGCAGAGAAAACCCACCTGATATGCGCTCCACACAATTGAATTAGAGACGCCGTTGATTTTCTATGGGAATTGCAGAAATGACTTCTAAGCCTCAAAATAATGACTTTTTTTCCTAAGGTGGTAGGAATGAAACTCAGTGCGGGCTGGATGGGGTCCCCCCTGGGCACCGCAGACCTAAGCTTGTTTAACTCCTACCTCTTAAAGGGACCGAGAAAAAATGACCTTTTCTGCACTCCAATGTAAGTCAATGGGGCGATTTTTTGGCTATGTGCTAGAAATGAAATTGAGTGCGGATTGGATGACAGGCACCCTAGGCACCCAGGATCGGCTTTAGTTTCACGTGTATCTCTTAAGCCGGCAGAGAAAACCCACCTGATATGCGCTCCACACAATTGAATTAGAGACGCCGTTGATTTTCTATGGGAATTGCAGAAATGACTTCTAAGCCTCAAAATAATGACTTTTTTTCCTAAGGTGGTAGGAATGAAACTCAGTGCGGGCTGGATGGGGTTCCCCCTGGGCACCGCAGACGTAAGCTTGTTTAACTCCTACCTCTAAAAAGGGACCGAGAAAAAAAGACCTTTTCTGCACTCCAATGTAAGTCAATGGGGCGATTTTTTGTCTATGTGCTAGAAATGAAATTGAGTGCGGATTGGATGACAGGCATCCTAGGCACCCAGGATCGGCTTTAGTTTCACATGTATCTCTTAAGCCGGCAGAGAAAACCCACCTGATATGCGCTCCACACAATTGAATTAGAGACGCCGTTGATTTTCTATGGGAATTGCAGAAATGACTTCTAAGCCTCAAAATAATGACTTTTTTTCCTAAGGTGGTAGGAATGAAACTCAGTGCGGGCTGGATGGGGTCCCCCCTGGGCACCGCAGACCTAAGCTTGTTTAACTCCTACCTCTTAAAGGGACCGAGAAAAAATGACCTTTTCTGCACTCCAATGTAAGTCAATGGGGCGATTTTTTGGCTATGTGCTAGAAATGAAATTGAGTGCGGATTGGATGACAGGCACCCTAGGCACCCAGGATCGGCTTTAGTTTCACGTGTATCTCTTAAGCCGGCAGAGAAAACCCACCTGATATGCGCTCCACACAATTGAATAGAGACGCCGTTGATTTTCTATGGGAATTGCAGAAATGACTTCTAAGCCTCAAAATAATGACTTTTTTTCCTAAGGTGGTAGGAATGAAACTCAGTGCGGGCTGGATGGGGTCCCCCCTGGGCACCGCAGACCTAAGCTTGTTTAACTCCTACCTCTTAAAGGGACCGAGAAAAAAATGACCTTTTCTGCACTCCAATGTAAGTCAATGGGGCGATTTTTTGCCTATGTGCTAGAAATGAAATTGAGTGCGGATTGGATGACAGGCACCCTAGGCACCCAGGATCGGCTTTAGTTTCACGTGTATCTCTTAAGCCGGCAGAGAAAACCCACCTGATATGCGCTCCACACAATTGAATTAGAGACGCCGTTGATTTTCTATGGGAATTGCAGAAATGACTTCTAAGCCTCAAAATAATGACTTTTTTTCCTAAGGTGGTAGGAATGAAACTCAGTGCGGGCTGGATGGGGTCCCCCCTGGGCACCGCAGACCTAAGCTTGTTTAACTCCTACCTCTTAAAGGGACCGAGAAAAAATGACCTTTTCTGCACTCCAATGTAAGTCAATGGGGCGATTTTTTGGCTATGTGCTAGAAATGAAATTGAGTGCGGATTGGATGACAGGCACCCTAGGCACCCAGGATCGGCTTTAGTTTCACGTGTATCTCTTAAGCCGGCAGAGAAAACCCACCTGATATGCGCTCCACACAATTGAATTAGAGACGCCGTTGATTTTCTATGGGAATTGCAGAAATGACTTCTAAGCCTCAAAATAATGACTTTTTTTCCTAAGGTGGTAGGAATGAAACTCAGTGCGGGCTGGATGGGGTCCCCCCTGGGCACCGCAGACCTAAGCTTGTTTAACTCCTACCTCTTAAAGGGACCGAGAAAAAATGACCTTTTCTGCACTCCAATGTAAGTCAATGGGGCGATTTTTTGGCTATGTGCTAGAAATGAAATTCAGTGCGGATTGGATGACAGGCACCCTAGGCACCCAGGATCGGCTTTAGTTTCACGTGTATCTCTTAAGCCGGCAGAGAAAACCCACCTGATATGCGCTCCACACAATTGAATTAGAGACGCCGTTGATTTTCTATGGGAATTGCAGAAATGACTTCTAAGCCTCAAAATAATGACTTTTTTTCCTAAGGTGGTAGGAATGAAACTCAGTGCGGGCTGGATGGGGTCCCCCCTGGGCACCGCAGACCTAAGCTTGTTTAACTCCTACCTCTTAAAGGGACCGAGAAAAAATGACCTTTTCTGCACTCCAATGTAAGTCAATGGGGCGATTTTTTGGCTATGTGCTAGAAATGAAATTCAGTGCGGATTGGATGACAGGCACCCTAGGCACCCAGGATCGGCTTTAGTTTCACGTGTATCTCTTAAGCCGGCAGAGAAAACCCACCTGATATGCGCTCCACACAATTGAATTAGAGACGCCGTTGATTTTCTATGGGAATTGCAGAAATGACTTCTAAGCCTCAAAATAATGACTTTTTTTCCTAAGGTGGTAGGAATGAAACTCAGTGCGGGCTGGATGGGGTCCCCCCTGGGCACCGCAGACCTAAGCTTGTTTAACTCCTACCTCTTAAAGGGACCGAGAAAAAATGACCTTTTCTGCACTCCAATGTAAGTCAATGGGGCGATTTTTTGGCTATGTGCTAGAAATGAAATTGAGTGCGGATTGGATGACAGGCACCCTAGGCACCCAGGATCGGCTTTAGTTTCACGTGTATCTCTTAAGCCGGCAGAGAAAACCCACCTGATATGCGCTCCACACAATTGAATAGAGACGCCGTTGATTTTCTATGGGAATTGCAGAAATGACTTCTAAGCCTCAAAATAATGACTTTTTTTCCTAAGGTGGTAGGAATGAAACTCAGTGCGGGCTGGATGGGGTCCCCCCTGGGCACCGCAGACCTAAGCTTGTTTAACTCCTACCTCTTAAAGGGACCGAGAAAAAATGACCTTTTCTGCACTCCAATGTAAGTCAATGGGGCGATTTTTTGGCTATGTGCTAGAAATGAAATTGAGTGCGGATTGGATGACAGGCACCCTAGGCACCCAGGATCGGCTTTAGTTTCACGTGTATCTCTTAAGCCGGCAGAGAAAACCCACCTGATATGCGCTCCACACAATTGAATTAGAGACGCCGTTGATTTTCTATGGGAATTGCAGAAATGACTTCTAAGCCTCAAAATAATGACTTTTTTTCCTAAGGTGGTAGGAATGAAACTCAGTGCGGGCTGGATGGGGTCCCCCCTGGGCACCGCAGACCTAAGCTTGTTTAACTCCTACCTCTTAAAGGGACCGAGAAAAAATGACCTTTTCTGCACTCCAATGTAAGTCAATGGGGCGATTTTTTGGCTATGTGCTAGAAATGAAATTGAGTGCGGATTGGATGACAGGCACCCTAGGCACCCAGGATCGGCTTTAGTTTCACGTGTATCTCTTAAGCCGGCAGAGAAAACCCACCTGATATGCGCTCCACACAATTGAATTAGAGACGCCGTTGATTTTCTATGGGAATTGCAGAAATGACTTCTAAGCCTCAAAATAATGACTTTTTTTCCTAAGGTGGTAGGAATGAAACTCAGTGCGGGCTGGATGGGGTCCCCCCTGGGCACCGCAGACCTAAGCTTGTTTAACTCCTACCTCTTAAAGGGACCGAGAAAAAATGACCTTTTCTGCACTCCAATGTAAGTCAATGGGGCGATTTTTTGGCTATGTGCTAGAAATGAAATTCAGTGCGGATTGGATGACAGGCACCCTAGGCACCCAGGATCGGCTTTAGTTTCACGTGTATCTCTTAAGCCGGCAGAGAAAACCCACCTGATATGCGCTCCACACAATTGAATTAGAGACGCCGTTGATTTTCTATGGGAATTGCAGAAATGACTTCTAAGCCTCAAAATAATGACTTTTTTTCCTAAGGTGGTAGGAATGAAACTCAGTGCGGGCTGGATGGGGTCCCCCCTGGGCACCGCAGACCTAAGCTTGTTTAACTCCTACCTCTTAAAGGGACCGAGAAAAAATGACCTTTTCTGCACTCCAATGTAAGTCAATGGGGCGATTTTTTGGCTATGTGCTAGAAATGAAATTGAGTGCGGATTGGATGACAGGCACCCTAGGCACCCAGGATCGGCTTTAGTTTCACGTGTATCTCTTAAGCCGGCAGAGAAAACCCCACCTGATATGCGCTCCACACAATTGAATTAGAGACGCCGTTGATTTTCTATGGGAATTGCAGAAATGACTTCTAAGCCTCAAAATAATGACTTTTTTTCCTAAGGTGGTAGGAATGAAACTCAGTGCGGGCTGGATGGGGTCCCCCCTGGGCACCGCAGACCTAAGCTTGTTTAACTCCTACCTCTTAAAGGGACCGAGAAAAAATGACCTTTTCTGCACTCCAATGTAAGTCAATGGGGCGATTTTTTGGCTATGTGCTAGAAATGAAATTGAGTGCGGATTGGATGACAGGCACCCTAGGCACCCAGGATCGGCTTTAGTTTCACGTGTATCTCTTAAGCCGGCAGAGAAAACCCACCTGATATGCGCTCCACACAATTGAATAGAGACGCCGTTGATTTTCTATGGGAATTGCAGAAATGACTTCTAAGCCTCAAAATAATGACTTTTTTTCCTAAGGTGGTAGGAATGAAACTCAGTGCGGGCTGGATGGGGTCCCCCCTGGGCACCGCAGACCTAAGCTTGTTTAACTCCTACCTCTTAAAGGGACCGAGAAAAAATGACCTTTTCTGCACTCCAATGTAAGTCAATGGGGCGATTTTTTGGCTATGTGCTAGAAATGAAATTGAGTGCGGATTGGATGACAGGCACCCTAGGCACCCAGGATCGGCTTTAGTTTCACGTGTATCTCTTAAGCCGGCAGAGAAAACCCACCTGATATGCGCTCCACACAATTGAATTTAGAGACGCCGTTGATTTTCTATGGGAATTGCAGAAATGACTTCTAAGCCTCAAAATAATGACTTTTTTTCCTAAGGTGGTAGGAATGAAACTCAGTGCGGGCTGGATGGGGTCCCCCCTGGGCACCGCAGACCTAAGCTTGTTTAACTCCTACCTCTTAAAGGGACCGAGAAAAAATGACCTTTTCTGCACTCCAATGTAAGTCAATGGGGCGATTTTTTGGCTATGTGCTAGAAATGAAATTGAGTGCGGATTGGATGACAGGCACCCTAGGCACCCAGGATCGGCTTTAGTTTCACGTGTATCTCTTAAGCCGGCAGAGAAAACCCACCTGATATGCGCTCCACACAATTGAATTAGAGACGCCGTTGATTTTCTATGGGAATTGCAGAAATGACTTCTAAGCCTCAAAATAATGACTTTTTTTCCTAAGGTGGTAGGAATGAAACTCAGTGCGGGCTGGATGGGGTCCCCCCTGGGCACCGCAGACCTAAGCTTGTTTAACTCCTACCTCTTAAAGGGACCGAGAAAAAATGACCTTTTCTGCACTCCAATGTAAGTCAATGGGGCGATTTTTTGGCTATGTGCTAGAAATGAAATTCAGTGCGGATTGGATGACAGGCACCCTAGGCACCCAGGATCGGCTTTAGTTTCACGTGTATCTCTTAAGCCGGCAGAGAAAACCCACCTGATATGCGCTCCACACAATTGAATTAGAGACGCCGTTGATTTTCTATGGGAATTGCAGAAATGACTTCTAAGCCTCAAAATAATGACTTTTTTTCCTAAGGTGGTAGGAATGAAACTCAGTGCGGGCTGGATGGGGTCCCCCCTGGGCACCGCAGACCTAAGCTTGTTTAACTCCTACCTCTTAAAGGGACCGAGAAAAAATGACCTTTTCTGCACTCCAATGTAAGTCAATGGGGCGATTTTTTGGCTATGTGCTAGAAATGAAATTGAGTGCGGATTGGATGACAGGCACCCTAGGCACCCAGGATCGGCTTTAGTTTCACGTGTATCTCTTAAGCCGGCAGAGAAAACCCACCTGATATGCGCTCCACACAATTGAATTAGAGACGCCGTTGATTTTCTATGGGAATTGCAGAAATGACTTCTAAGCCTCAAAATAATGACTTTTTTTCCTAAGGTGGTAGGAATGAAACTCAGTGCGGGCTGGATGGGGTCCCCCCTGGGCACCGCAGACCTAAGCTTGTTTAACTCCTACCTCTTAAAGGGACCGAGAAAAAATGACCTTTTCTGCACTCCAATGTAAGTCAATGGGGCGATTTTTTGGCTATGTGCTAGAAATGAAATTCAGTGCGGATTGGATGACAGGCACCCTAGGCACCCAGGATCGGCTTTAGTTTCACGTGTATCTCTTAAGCCGGCAGAGAAAACCCACCTGATATGCGCTCCACACATTTTAATTAGAGATGCCGTTGATTTTCTAACTAATTTAAATTTTTATTAAAGGAAAGTTTTAACACATTTGTTCAATAAAAGACAAAATAGCAAATGAATCCACATCAAATGTTAATAAACAGAAAGCGATATAGTACAACCTTTGTGGATTCTGAGTCGGAAACATGATACGTATGTAAAACAACAAAAAGAAATAGGGGAAAGGGAATATGGTAGGCTTAGGGAGTGCTTGAACCCGATAAAGGTAGGGTCAACTAAGGCAGATAACAAAACAGGGCATAAAGGAGTATGGGAAAGGAAGACAGGAAAGAGGGGGGGGTGCAGCTACTGTTGATATCGATAACATATAACTATAAGAGTCCATACTCATCTAATTTTATATCTATTTTAACTACAAATGGACCATATTTCCTTACCTAAAGGTTGCTTGTTGGCGCCACAGAGTCAAATCCCAAACTCAGGATCACGGGTATATATACTCTATATTGATTTCTGGTGTATATAGGTGTGTGAGTAAATGTTTAAGCGTGTTTAAAGTGTCATTAATACTTTAGTTGTGAAAAGTGAGGGATTATTGTAAGGAGGGGGTAGATGTTGTGTTTAAGACAAAGTTTCTTTCTCTGCTTGTAACCTATGGTAACCATCGAGCATAAAATATTTTACTAGTATTTGCTTCCTCTGAGACCAATTCCTCTAGTCTGCGGTATTTATCCACTTTTAAAGTGCAGAAAACTATGTCTGTCATTTTGTGTGTGTGTAAAATGTACTCACTGATTAAAAGATCTGATTGTGGACACGTGGATTATCTTTCCGTTCTGTGGAGTTGACTCTGCGCCGTCAAGTCGCACAATAATGCAGCTGCACTGAAAGGGAAAGAAAGGGTATAAGGTTAGGAAAAATAAAGGAAGTACTTTGTTGCAAGCTAAACAGTAGTAGCAAAATAGAATGAACCTCGTAGGAAGAGATAAATGAGGCAACAAGTATCAAACTAAAACTAAAAAAAAAAAAGCGCATAACTATACGCGGGGAACTATGTGTGACAATTGTCACTTAGTCTTGCTAATCAAGACAATCTATTGGGAGGGTGAGTTGTCACGCTCCTGGAAATGTAAAACTACCAAAGGTACCTAGGCCAAAATTCCAACATAATATAATACACGCTTAAAGGACTTTAACTATTGTGTGCCGAGAAGAGGCGGTAAACTAACATATAACTGCTCTCTGGAGACTCAGGAAAGGATTACATGCTAACAAAATTATCTAGTCGCTACCTCTGTGCTTAGAAGAGTAAAACAGCCATGCCAAAAAGAGAGATCACAGAGTACAATCAATTCCTGCTTAAGAGGGAGAGAAGCAAAAGTAATCTAAGCCACTAATAAGAAACCTAGAAGATAGCCGTTTCTTTCAGCGCACTCCTGATTGGGGGGCCTTCTGGAATATCTTTTCTCTTCCTCTCTGCGGCAAAGGAGTCAGGTCATTTCTCCTGTTGGATCCTGGGCCTTCGGACCTGGGTTGAGAGACATAGTTAGGCGGTGGGAGCACCATAGTTTCATGCAGATCACACCACTCCGGAAGATATAAAGTTTGAAGGTTCAATGCTTTCAAGAACTCAGCTAAATCCTTAGGCTCCCTCAGGATAAGGGTACTCCCTGCATGTCTTACAGATAGCGAAAAGGGAAACCCCCACTTATATTGGAGGTTCTTTTCCTGCAGTTTTTGTATAAGTGGCTTAAGTGTCGCTCTTTGTCTCAAGGTCAATAGCGACAAATCGGTAAAAAGCTGTAATTTTGTCCCATTGAAGTCGATGTTATGAGTTTCTCTAGCTTTCTTCATGATTTCTTCCTTTTGCTTGTAATAGTGAACCCTGCATATAATATCCCTAGGTCTCTTTGGA
Organism: Dendropsophus ebraccatus; assembly: GCA_027789725.1. Taxonomy (NCBI): domain Eukaryota; kingdom Metazoa; phylum Chordata; class Amphibia; order Anura; family Hylidae; genus Dendropsophus; species Dendropsophus ebraccatus. Next base: position 97,589 of record JAQFWZ010000221.1, on the reverse strand, counting down.
TCTTTTCCTTTTGGCTTCAAAGCCCTGTGTACTCTATCGATTTCAATGTGGGATTCCGTTGATCTTCCCAAAATGTTGTTAAATATAGAAGAAACGGCCCCGTACAAATCCGCAGATTTTACTTCCTCTGGTAACCCTCTGATCCTGATATTGTTTCGTCTGCTCCTATTCTCAACATCATCCAACCTGAGGGTTATCATTTTTTGGGAAGTTTTCAACATTTCCGTTGTGTATATCAATTCATTAATTTTGTCATTCTGTTTCATTTGGATCTGCTCTAGAGCGACCGATTTTTTCTCTAGAGCTACGACTTTATTGTGTACTAAAGAGAGATCTTTTCGCCACAGAGCCTTCAAATCCCTTGCAAGGTTGTTCAGGTCTTGCTTAGATGGAATGAGCGTAAGTAGGGCTTGTAACTCAGGGTGCCCTTGCAGGGCCTTCAGAGCACTTTCCGAAGCACCTGATTGCATTTGATTGACTGGCAAGGGATTATAAACCACAGAATCAGTTGATGAAGCAGAGGAATCATCTGAGGAACCAATTTCACGAGAATAAAAGGACTTGTTCGGGTCAGGTTTTTTAGGGGTCCTCAGAAGTTTCTTTTTAATAGGTGGTAAAAATTCATCATCTGAATTATTGGGCGTAGAGGACTCTTCAGAGAGTTCTGAATCTTGGGATCCTCTCTTATGTTGTATGGGACTGTGAGAGTGAGGGGTATATTGTGTGACACAAGCTGAATCAGCATGTTGTGTCTCATAAAGATCATTAGACAGTGAGGGGTGAGGAGCAGCTGCAGCAGCAGCCATAACAATGTGGCTGTCTACATATAAATTTTCTCTGGCTGCCCCAGCCAAGATGGCTGAATGAACATTTCTATTGCAGCCAGCTCTCTTATGGGAGTCAAAGCCCTCTTGTGGATTATGGGAGTTGTAGTTAGCTTTTATGGGCTTCTGGGGCTCCCAATTCACTGTAATTGACCTTTTCTTGGGGATCGCAACTGAATCCCTTTTTGTGTGCTGGACTTTATCCAGCTTTGCCCCATCCAATATGGCCGCCGGGCCCTCAATCATTTCGGCCGCATCTCTTATGCTGATTGAGCTGCCCGGTATGTAAGAGGAGACATCGGGTGCCGGCCGGGACCCGCCGCTGTTCACACTCACTGTGTCAGCTGATTTCATGGCTGCGGGACCTGTCTCCGCTCTCCGGTATCCCTCATCTCTTCTCCTCTCCGCCACCTCCAAGATGGACGGCGCTTTCTCACACACGGCGCTGCGGCCGCTGCTGTCATCCGATCCAGGCTTCTGCTGCTCAGATCTTGTCGGCGGCTGTTTCAATTTGCTCCCGGAGAGCTCCATGGACTTTGTCTTCTTCTCCTGGCTTTTCACCCCCGACATAGTCGCTATGGGTCCTGTTAAAGCTGCGGCCAGGTACGGAGCTCAGCTCACATGCGTGCTTCCATGAGCGTGGTAAGTCACGCCCCCGCCGTTGATTTTCTATGGGAATTGCAGAAATGACTTCTAAGCCTCAAAATAATGACTTTTTTTCCTAAGGTGGTAGGAATGAAACTCAGTGCGGGCTGGATGGGGTCCCCCCTGGGCACCGCAGACCTAAGCTTGTTTAACTCCTACCTCTTAAAGGGACCGAGAAAAAATGACCTTTTCTGCACTCCAATGTAAGTCAATGGGGCGATTTTTTTGGCATATGTGGTAGAAATGACATTGCAGTGCGGATTGGATGACAGGCACCCTAGGCACCCAGGATCGGCTTTAGTTTCACGTGTATCTCTTAAGCCGGCAGAGAAAATCCACCTGATATGCGCTCCACACAATTGAATAGAGACGCCATTGATTTTCTATGGGAATTGCAGAAATGACTTCTAAGCCTCAAAATAATGACTTTTTTTCCTAAGGTGGTAGGAATGAAACTCAGTGCGGGCTGGATGGGGTCCCCCCTGGGCACCGCAGACCTAAGCTTGTTTAACTCCTACCTCTTAAAGGGACCGAGAAAAAAATGACCTTTTCTGCACTCCAATGTAAGTCAATGGGGCGATTTTTTTGGCTATGTGCTAGAAATGAAATTCAGTGCGGAATTGGATGACAGGCACCCTAGGCACCCAGGATCGGCTTTAGTTTCACGTGTATCTCTTAAGCCGGCAGAGAAAACCCACCTGATATGCGCTCCACACAATTGAATTAGAGACGCCGTTGATTTTCTATGGGAATTGCAGAAATGACTTCTAAGCCTCAAAATAATGACTTTTTTTCCTAAGGTGGTAGGAATGAAACTCAGTGCGGGCTGGATGGGGTCCCCCCTGGGCACCGCAGACCTAAGCTTGTTTAACTCCTACCTCTTAAAGGGACCGAGAAAAAATGACCTTTTCTGCACTCCAATGTAAGTCAATGGGGCGATTTTTTGGCTATGTGCTAGAAATGAAATTGAGTGCGGATTGGATGACAGGCACCCTAGGCACCCAGGATCGGCTTTAGTTTCACAGTGTATCTCTTAAGCCGGCAGAGAAAACCCACCTGATATGCGCTCCACACAATTGAATTAGAGACGCCGTTGATTTTCTATGGGAATTGCAGAAATGACTTCTAAGCCTCAAAATAATGACTTTTTTTCCTAAGGTGGTAGGAATGAAACTCAGTGCGGGCTGGATGGGGTCCCCCCTGGGCACCGCAGACCTAAGCTTGTTTAACTCCTACCTCTTAAAGGGACCGAGAAAAAATGACCTTTTCTGCACTCCAATGTAAGTCAATGGGGCGATTTTTTGGCTATGTGCTAGAAATTAAATTGAGTGCGGATTGGATGACAGGCACCCTAGGCACCCAGGATCGGCTTTAGTTTCACGTGTATCTCTTAAGCCGGCAGAGAAAACCCACCTGATATGCGCTCCACACAATTGAATAGAGACGCCATTGATTTTCTATGGGAATTGCAGAAATGACTTCTAAGCCTCAAAATAATGACTTTTTTTCCTAAGGTGGTAGGAATGAAACTCAGTGCGGGCTGGATGGGGTCCCCCCTGGGCACCGCAGACCTAAGCTTGTTTAACTCCTACCTCTTAAAGGGACCGAGAAAAAAATGACCTTTTCTGCACTCCAATGTAAGTCAATGGGGCGATTTTTTGGCTATGTGCTAGAAATGAAATTGAGTGCGGATTGGATGACAGGCACCCTAGGCACCCAAGATCGGCTTTAGTTTCACGTGTATCTCTTAAGCCGGCAGAGAAAACCCACCTGATATGCGCTCCACACAATTGAATTAGAGACGCCGTTGATTTTCTATGGGAATTGCAGAAATGACTTCTAAGCCTCAAAATAATGACTTTTTTTCCTAAGGTGGTAGGAATGAAACTCAGTGCGGGCTGGATGGGGTCCCCCCTGGGCACCGCAGACCTAAGCTTGTTTAACTCCTACCTCTTAACCTCTTAAGGACAGAGCCTGAAATGGCCTTAATGACAGAGACAAATTTTATGAATATGACCAGTGTCACTTTAGTCATTAATAACTTCGGGATGCTTTTACCTATCCGGCTGATTCTGAGATTGTTTTCTCGTGACATATTGTACTTTACATTTCTGGTAAATTGGAGTCGATACTCATAACAAATCTTTATGAAAAAAACCCAAATAAGGTGAAAAAATGTGAAAAAATGCATTTTTCCAACTTTGAAACTTCTTTGCGTATACAGAAAGTGGTTATACCACATAAATTATATATTAAATAGCATTAGCAACATGTCTACTTTATGTTGGCGGCATTTATTAAACTATCTTTCATTTTTTTTAGACGATAGGAATCTTAAAACATTAGCAGCAAATTTCCAAATTTTCAGTAAAATTTCAAAATCAGATATTTTTAGGGACCTGTTCAGGTTTAAAGTGTATTTGAGGGGCCTGTATGTTAGAAAGCCCCACAAAGCACCCCATTTCAGAAACTGCACCCCCCAAACTCTGCAAAAGCACATCCAGAAAGTGTTTAAACCCTTTAGGGGAGTCACAGAAATAAAAGCCAAGTGTGTAAGGAATTTGAAAATTTTAATTTTCTGTGCAGAGATTTTATTGTAATCCAATATTTTTCATAATTATAAACCTATTACCAGAGAAATGCACCCCAATAATTATTGCCCCGTTTCTGCAGTTTATAGAAATACCCCATATGTGGCCCTATTGCGCTATTTGACGCAACCACAAGCCTCAGATATAAGGGAGCGCCTAGTGAATTTCAACGCCTCCGTTATATTTGGTCATTTTTGACTGTACCACTTCAGGTTGGCAGAGGCTCTGGGGTGTCAAAACCTAAAAAACACCCCTAAAGGGACACCATTTAGAAAACTACACCCCTCAAGGAATGTAACAAGGGGTGCGGTGAGCATCTGGACCCCACAGGTGCTTCACAGATTTTCCGAACAATATGGCGTGAAAAAAGAAAAATTTATTTTTTACACTAAAACGTTGTTCTAGCCTTCAATTTTTCATTTTCTTAAAGGGATAAGAGGCAAAAAAAGACAAAAAATGTGTAGCGCAGTTTCTCCCGAGTACAGAAATACCCCACATGTGGCGATAGAGTGCCAAGGGGGCGCAGGACGAGCCTCCAAAGGGAAGGAGCGCCAATTGGCTTTTGGAAGCTGAATTTCACTGAAAAGGATTTCAAGGGCCATGTCGCATTTACAGAGCCCTCGTGCTGCCAAAACACTGGAAACCCCCCACAAGTGATTCCATTCTGGAAACTACACCCCTCAAGGAATCTAACAAGGGGTGCAGTGAGCATATGGACCCCACTGGTGACGGGCACAAATGTGGAACAATGTGACGTGAAAGGGAAAAATTTCATTTTTTCACTTTCATGGCACAAATGTGCCCGTCATCAAGGGGTCCATATCCTCACTGCACCCCTTGTTAGATTCCTTGAGGGGTGCAGTTTCCAGAATGGGGTCACTTGTGGGGGGTTTCCAGTGTTTTGGCAGCAGGAGGGCTCTGTAAATGTGACATGGCGTTCATCATCCATTCTAGCCAAATCCAACCTCCAAAATCCAAATGGCGCTCCTTCCCTTCGGAGGCTTGCCCTGCGCCCACATGGCGCTTTATGTCCACATGTGGGGTATTTACGGACTCGGGGGAAATTGCTCTACACATATTGTGTTTTTTTTTCTCTTTTAACCCCTTGTGAAAATGATAAATTCAAGGCTAAACCAACATTATAGTGTAAAAAATGTAATATTTCATTTTCACGCCACATTGTTCCACATTTGTGCCCGTCACCAGTGGGGTCAATATGCTCACTACACCCCTTGTTACATTCCCTGAGGGGTGTAGTTTCCATAATGGGGTCACTTGTGGGGGGTTTCAACTGTCTTGGCAACACAGAGGCCTTTTGAATGCAACATGGCCCCTCAAAATCCATTCCATCCAAATCCAGCCTTCAAAAACGAAATGGTGCTCGTTCCCTTCGGAGGCTTGCCCTGCACCCGCATGGCGCTTTATGTCCACATGTGGGGTATTTACGGACTCGGGGGAAATTGCGCTACACATTTAGTTTTTTTTCTCCTCTTTTAACCCCTTGTGAAAATGATATATTCAAGGCTAAACCAACATTATAGTGTAAAAAATGTAATACTTCATTTTCACGCCACATTGTTCCACATTTGTGTCCGTCACCCGTGGGGTCCATATGCTCACTACACCCCTTGCTACATTCCTTGAGGGGTGCAGTTTCCATAATGGGGTCACTTGTGGGGGGTTTCAACTGTCTTGGCAACACAGGGGCCTTTTGAATGCAACATGGCCCCTCGAAATCCATTCCATCCAAATCCAGCCTTCAAAAACCAAATGGCGCTTCTTCCCTTCGGAGGCTTACCCTGCACCCGCATGGCGCTTTATGTCCACATGTGGGGTATTTCCAAACTCAGGGGAAATTGCTCTACACATTAAATGTTTTTTTTATCTTTTAACCCCTTGTGAAAATGAAAAAACATGACAAGATTAATGATTTAGAGTAAAAATTTTACAAAAATTACACTAAATGTTGGTCTAGCCTTGATTTTTTTCCATTTCCACAAGGGGTTAAAAAAGAAAATGAACACAAAACGTGTAGGGTAATTTCCCCTGAGTACGAAAATACCCCACATGTGGACATAATGTGCCATATGGGCACAGGGCAAGTCACCAAAGGGACAGAGCGCCATTTAGAGGCTGGAATGGAGGATGGAGGCCATGTCGCAATTACAAAGCTCCTGTGCTGCCAGGACAGTAGAAACCCCCGACAAGTGACCCCATTCTGGAAACTACACCCCATAAGGAATCCAACAAGGGGTGCAGTGAGCATATGGACCCCACTGGTGACGGGCACTTACGTAGAACATGTGCCGAGAAAATAAAAAATACAATTTTTTTCATTTTCACGTCCCAAATGTGGCCGTCACCAGGGGGCCATATCCCCGCTGCCCCCCTTCTTAGATTCCTTATGGGGTGTAGTTTCCAGAATGGGGTCACTTGTGGGGGGTTTCTACTGTCCTGGCCGCACAGAGGCTTTGTAATTGCATCATGGCATCCTCTAATGGGAATGGCGGCCATACCTATTTAGCTGGGGAAAAGGGACAATTCTAATTTATTTTGGGGGTATTAGGCCAATTATTAGTTTATAAGGTTGAAAATGACAGGTGTCCATCAAATTCAACCTGTGTTGATCCAGAGGAAGGCAAAAAAAAACCCTCGTAAGGCAGACGACAGTAGCCTCATCACAGGGGAAAAATTCCTTCCCGACTCCATAATGGCGATCAGAATAATCCCTGGATCAACGTGACCCCTGAAATAGGAATAAGGGACAGAATTTAGATAATGTAGAACCCCAATGACGTGTGGTGCACCTTGAAGCCATCCAGTATGCAGAGGCCGGGGTGATCAGGACAGGCGTCACACTGGAAAATGTTGTCCTTCCTGATCCCCCTGTTACACCACACTCTGCACTTCTTCTGGGGTCTCCCTTTCTCCAGTGTGGGGGACGTCACCTGGAAAATGTTGCCCTGGTGCGATACGGGGTCCTTCATATCCAGAAGCGCTGGGTCTGCTCCATGGCTGCTAAATATTAGGGCGCTATTACTACTTCTGATATGTTCGGATCGTGCCGCAAGCTACAGGGCAGCGAGAGACCAGAGGAGGGGGGTGCTGGTATAAAAGTTATCCCCGTACAGATGGTGACCTTTATCCAGCAGTGGGAAGATCAGTTCCCGGACGATCTTCCCACTAACTCCGAGGATGGGGGGGCATCTGGGGGCTGGATTCGGGTGTCCCTTCCTACATACACTCTAAGGGTACGTGCACACTGCGGAATCGCGACAGATAACCCTTCGTGCATTCCACAGCTGGCACCCACCGGCGGACTGATGCAGGCGCGCGTCTCCACACGTGTCATAGACTCCATTCTATGCACGGGCGAATTCCGCTCTCCGTCCAACGTGTTCATTCTTTGGATGGACGATGGAATCCGCCCGTGCATAGAATGGATTCTATGACACGGGTGGAGACACATGCCTGCATCAGTCCGCCGGCGGGTGCCAGCTGTGGAATGCACGAAGGGTTATCCTTCGCCATTCCGCAGTGTGCACGTACCCGAAATCTGTAAGTGTACCCTAAGGTACGCTCACAGAGTTTGTAGAATTTCACTCCATACCGTCATCTCTTATTGGGACGGTACTGGCGGAAAAGATGTGTCTGGGGGGCAGCGTACGCTACACTACCCCCAGACACGTCACTGGAGGATGAGGATGATGAGGATGAATGGAGGAAGGAAGGACCCCCCATTCATCCTCACTGGCTGTTTCGGTGTCGGAGGTAATAATAACGTATCCCTCTGACGCCGAAAACACCCAGGGGGCCATCTTTATACGGGGATTAGTATATGGGGTATGTAGTGGTGTAGTGTCAAACTTTATTCAATGTAGTGTGGTGTAATGTAGTGTTTTTTACGTGTTTTTTTACAGTAAGTATAAAAAAAAAACCTACGCCAACAAAGGAGTTGCTGATAAGTGCCGCACATAAGTGCGGCACTTATAAGCAGACCGTGGCAGTAGAATATAGAAAAAAAACACCCTACGCCAAAAAGGAGGAGTTGCTGATTAGCAGCGCACTTTCGTGCGATGCTGATCAACACTCAGCGGCGATAGGGTGCGGAAAATAGAAAAAAAAAAATTTGAAAAAAAAAAATAAAAAATTCTGAACATCCCTGTAGCTGCTGATAAGTGTATTACACATATCAGCCGCTAGAGGGCAGCAGAGCGCAAAATACGGAAAGAGCCGACGCTGGAGCCGAAAATAGCCGAGAGAAGCCGAACGTGACGTCACGGAAGAAGCCGAAGACCCGAACGAAGACGAGGATGCCGCGAACCCGGAAGACGCCGATCAGGAGCCCGGGACAGGTGAGTAATGTACAAATACCTGCTCTGGACCCCTCGGCTACCTAGCTGAGGGGTCCAGGGCAGGTATTTACTATATTGTGGTATTTACTATATTGTACTCTGATCGCCGTGCCACCGGCCCGATCGCCGTGAATGGCCGGCCGGTACCGGCCGGCCGTTCACGGCGATCGGGCCGGTGGCACGGCGATTACCATTACTTTTTACAGTAATGGCGGTCGGTGCCGTCCTCGGACAGCACCGACCGCCATTTTTTTCCGGGTCATCGGGTCTGAATTGATCAGCCTATAGCGGCGATCGTAAGCACGGGGGGTGTTAACCACCCCCCGTGCCGTGAAGCTAAGATGGCCTGCTATGATTTATAGCAGGCCATCTTCCCCGACCGCTGTGTGTGAACATGCAGCGATCGGGGAAACATCGGGCGTAAATTTACGCCCTGATGCGCCAAGTACCAGGGCGCGAGGGCGTAAGTTTACGCACGATGTCGTTAAGGGGTTAAAGGGACCGAGAAAAAATGACCTTTTCTGCACTCCAATGTAAGTCAATGGGGCGATTTTTTTGGCTATGTGCTAGAAATGAAATTGAGTGCGGATTGGATGACAGGCACCCTAGGCACCCAGGATCGGCTTTAGTTTCACATGTATCTCTTAAGCCGGCAGAGAAAACCCACCTGATATGCGCTCCACACAATTGAATTAGAGACGCCGTTGATTTTCTATGGGAATTGCAGAAATGACTTCTAAGCCTCAAAATAATGACTTTTTTTCCTAAGGTGGTAGGAATGAAACTCAGTGCGGGCTGGATGGGGTCCCCCCTGGGCACCGCAGACCTAAGCTTGTTTAACTCCTACCTCTTAAAGGGACCGAGAAAAAATGACCTTTTCTGCACTCCAATGTAAGTCAATGGGGCGATTTTTTGCCTATGTGCTAGAAATGAAATTGAGTGCGGATTGGATGACAGGCACCCTAGGCACCCAGGATCTGCTTTAGTTTCACGTGTATCTCTTAAGCCGGCAGAGAAAACCCACCTGATATGCGCTCCACACAATTGAATTAGAGACGCCGTTGATTTTCTAACTAATTTAAATTTTTATTAAAGGAAAGTTTTAACACATTTGTTCAATAAAAGACAAAATAGCAAATGAATCCACATCAAATGTTAATAAACAGAAAGCGATATAGTACAACCTTTGTGGATTCTGAGTCGGAAACATGATATGTATGTAAAACAACAAAAAGAAATAGGGGAAAGGGAATATGGTAGGCTTAGGGAGTGCGTGAACCCGATAAAGGTAGGGTCAACTAAGGCAGATAACAAAACAGGGCATAAAGGAGTATGGGAAAGGAAGACAGGAAAGAGGGGGGGGTGCAGCTACTGTTGATATCGATAACATATAACTATAAGAGTCCATACTCATCTAGTTTTATATCTATTTTAACTACAAATGGACCATATTTCCTTACCTAAAGGTTGCTTGTTGGCGCCACAGAGTCAAATCCCAAACTCAGGATCACGGGTATATATACTCTATATTGATTTCTGGTGTATATAGGTGTGTGAGTAAAATGTTTAAGCGTGTTTAAAGTGTCATTAATACTTTAGTTGTGAAAAGTGAGGGATTATTGTAAGGAGGGGGTAGATGTTGTGTTTAAGACAAAGTTTCTTTCTCTGCTTGTGACCCATGGTAACCGTCGAGCATAAAATATTTTACTAGTATTCGCTTCCTCTGAGACCAATTCCTCTAGTCTGCGGTATTTATCCACTTTTAAAGTGCAGAAAACTATGTCTGTCATTTTGTGTGTGTGTAAAATGTACTCACTGATTAAAAGATCTGATTGTGGACACGTGGATTATCTTTCCGTTCTGTGGAGTTGACTCTGCGCCGTCAAGTCGCACAACAATGCAGCTGCACTGAAAGGGAAAGAAAGGGTATAAGGTTAGGAAAAATAAAGGAAGTACTTTGTTGCAAGCTAAACAGTAGTAGCAAAATAGAATGAACCTCGTAGGAAGAGATAAATGAGGCAACAAGTATCAAACTAAAACTAAAAAAAAAAAGCGCATAACTATACGCGGGGAACTATGTGTGACAATTGTCACTTAGTCTTGCTAATCAAGACAATCTATTGGGAGGGTGAGTTGTCACGCTCCTGGAATTGTCAAACTAACAAAGGTACCTAGGCCAAAATTCCAACATAATATAATACACGCTTAAAGGACGTTAACTATTGTGTGCCGAGAAGAGGCGGTAAACTAACATATAACTGCTCTCTGGAGACTCAGAAAAGGATTACATGCTAACAAAATTATCTAGTCGCTACCTCTGTGCTTAGAAGAGTAAAACAGCCATGCCAAAAAGAGAGATCACAGAGTACAATCAATTCCTGCTTAAGAGGGAGAGAAGCAAAAGTAATCTAAGCCACTAATAAGAAACCTAGAAAATAGCCGTTTCTTTCAGCGCACTACTGATTGGGGGGCCTTCTGGAATATCTTCTCTCTTCCTCTCTGCGGCAAAGGAGTCAGGTCATTTCTCCTGATGGATCCTGGGCCTCCGGACCTGGGTTGAGAGACATAGTTAGGCGGTGGGAGCACCATAGTTTCATGCAGATCACACCACTCCGGAAGATATAAAGTTTGAAGGTTCAATGCTTTCAAGAACTCCGCTAAATCCTTAGGCTCCCTCAGGATAAGGGTACTCCCTGCATGTCTTACAGATAGCGAAAAGGGAAACCCCCACTTATATTGGAGGTTCTTTTCCTGCAGTTTTTGTATAAGTGGCTTAAGTGTCGCTCTTTGTCTCAGGGTCAATAGTGACAAATCGGTAAAAAGTTGTAATTTTGTCCCATTGAAGTCGATGTTATGAGTTTCTCTAGCTTTCTTCATGATTTCTTCCTTTTGCGGGTAATAGTGAACCCTGCATATAATATCCCTAGGTCTCTTTGGATCTTTTCCTTTTGGCTTCAAAGCCCTGTGTACTCTATCGATTTCAATGTGGGATTCCGTTGATCTTCCCAAAATGTTGTTAAATATAGAAGAAACGGCCCCGTACAAATCCGCGGATTTAACTTCCTCTGGTAACCCTCTGATCCTGATATTGTTTCGTCTGCTCCTATTCTCAACATCATCCAACCTGAGGGTTATCATTTTTTGGGAAGTTTTCAACATTTCCGTTGTGTATATCAATTCATTAATTTTGTCATTCTGGTTCATTTGAATCTTCTCTAGAGCGACCGATTTTTCCTCTAGAGCTACGACTTTATTGTGTACTAAAGAGAGATCTTTTCGCCACAGAGCCTTCAAATCCCTTGCAAGGTTGTTCAGGTCTTGCTTAGATGGAATGAGCATAAGTAGGGCTTGTAACTCAGGGTGCCCTTGCAGGGCCTTCAGAGCACTTTCCGAAGCACCTGATTGCATTTGATTGACTGGCAAGGGATTATAAACCACAGAATCAGTTGATGAAGCAGAGGAATCATCTGAGGAACCAATTTCACGAGAATAAAAGGACTTGTTCGGGTCAGGTTTTTTAGGGGTCCTCAGAAGTTTCTTTTTAATAGGTGGTAAAAATTCATCATCTGAATTATTGGGCGTAGAGGACTCTTCAGAGAGTTCTGAATCTTGGGATCCTCTCTTATGTTGTATGGGACTGTGAGAGTGAGGGGTATATTGTGTGACACAAGCTGAATCAGCATGTTGTGTCTCATAAAGATCATTAGACAGTGAGGGGTGAGGAGCAGCTGCAGCAGCAGCCATAACAGTGTGGCTGTCTACATATAAATTTTCTCTGGCTGCCCCAGCCAAGATGGCTGAATGAACATTTCTATTACAGCCAGCTCTCTTATGGGAGCCAAAGCCCGCTTGTGGATTATGGGAGTTGTAGTTAGCTTTTATGGGCTTCTGGGGCTCCCAATTAACTGTAATTGACCTTTTCTTGGGGATCGCAACTGAATCCCTCTTTGTGTGCTGGACTTTATCCAGCTTTGCCCCATCCAATATGGCCGCCGGGCCCTCAATCATTTCGGCCGCATCTCTTATGCTAATTGAGCTGCCCGGTATGTAAGAGGAGACGTCGGGTGCCGGCCGGGACCCGCCGCTGTTCACACTCACTGTGTCAGCTGATTTCATGGCTGCGGGACCTGTCTCCGCTCTCCGGTATCCCTCGTCTCCTCTCCTCTCCGCCACCTCCAAGATGGACGGCGCTTTCTCACACACGGCGCTGCGGCCGCTGCTGTCATCCGATCCAGGCTTCTGCTGCTCAGATCTTGTCGGCGGCTGTTTCAATTTGCTCCCGGAGAGCTCCATGGACTTTGTCTTCTTCTCCTGGCTTTTCACCCCCGACATAGTCGCTATGGGTCCTGTTAAAGCTGCGGCCAGGTACGGAGCTCAGCTCACATGCGTGCTTTCATGAGCGTGGTAAGTCACGCCCCCGCCGCCGTTGATTTTCTATGGGAATTGCAGAAATGACTTCTAAGCCTCAAAATAATGACTTTTTTTTTCCTAAGGTGGTAGGAATGAAACTCAGTGCGGGCTGGATGGGGTCCCCCCTGGGCACCGCAGACCTAAGCTTGTTTAACTCCTACCTCTTAAAGGGACCGAGAAAAAATGACCTTTTCTGCACTCCAATGTAAGTCAATGGGGCGATTTTTTTGCCTATGTGCTAGAAATGAAATTGAGTGCGGATTGGATGACAGGCACCCTAGGCACCCAGGATCGGCTTTAGTTTCACGTGTATCTCTTAAGCCGGCAGAGAAAACCCACCTGATATGCGCTCCACACAATTGAATAGAGACGCCGTTGATTTTCTATGGGAATTGCAGAAATGACTTCTAAGCCTCAAAATAATGACTTTTTTTCCTAAGGTGGTAGGAATGAAACTCAGTGCGGGCTGGATGGGGTCCCCCCTGGGCACCGCAGACCTAAGCTTGTTTAACTCCTACCTCTTAAAGGGACCGAGAAAAAATGACCTTTTCTGCACTCCAATGTAAGTCAATGGGGCGATTTTTTGGCTATGTGCTAGAAATGAAATTCAGTGCGAATTGGATGACAGGCACCCTAGGCACCCAGGATCGGCTTTAGTTTCACGTGTATCTCTTAAGCCGGCAGAGAAAACCCACCTGATATGCGCTCCACACAATTGAATTAGAGACGCCGTTGATTTTCTATGGGAATTGCAGAAATGACTTCTAAGCCTCAAAATAATGACTTTTTTTCCTAAGGTGGTAGGAATGAAACTCAGTGCGGGCTGGATGGGGTCCCCCCTGGGCACCGCAGACCTAAGCTTGTTTAACTCCTACCTCTTAAAGGGACCGAGAAAAAATGACCTTTTCTGCACTCCAATGTAAGTCAATGGGGCGATTTTTTGGCTATGTGCTATAAATTAATTGCAGTGCGGATTGGATGACAGGCACCCTAGGCACCCAGGATCTGCTTTAGTTTCACGTGTATCTCTTAAGCCGGCAGAGAAAACCCACCTGATATGCGCTCCACACAATTGAATTAGAGACGCCGTTGATTTTCTATGGGAATTGCAGAAATGACTTCTAAGCCTCAAAATAATGACTTTTTTTCCTAAGGTGGTAGGAATGAAACTCAGTGCGGGCTGGATGGGGTCCCCCCTGGGCACCACAGACCTAAGCTTGTTTAACTCCTACCTCTTAAAGGGACCGAGAAAAAATGACCTTTTCTGCACTCCAATGTAAGTCAATGGGGCGATTTTTTGGCTATGTGCTAGAAATGAAATTGAGTGCGGATTGGATGACAGGCACCCTAGGCACCCAGGATCGGCTTTAGTTTCACGTGTATCTCTTAAGCCGGCAGAGAAAATCCACCTGATATGCGCTCCACACAATTGAATAGAGACGCCGTTGATTTTCTATGGGAATTGCAGAAATGACTTCTGTTTCAATAAGTTTTTATTAGTACAATTTTTCAAAGTTTTTACATACGTTAAGCTGGTAAAACACAAAAAGGATTATAGCAAGTCGCGGTGAAAAAAAAAAGCATAACAACCACCAATATAATAAGAATGCAAGTTTAACAATATATCAATGATAATAAGAAGCTGGTGGACACACTACGTGGCCGATATATTGGAAACGTGGTAGCATGCTGCTAGTCAAATATGTAGGAAAAAGCGGGCAGATGTAATCTAGGAACAGTTGCAAGATAAATAGTCCTATGACGCCGGGTATCACTCAAACAGTGTCTTATGTATACATGAAACATCAAAGGACCAGTAATATAAACATAAAACAAACGAACACACAGAAGACAACGTATGCTAGGGAAGATAACACCAGAAGGCTAGTAGCCCTATGTGAAATAAGTACATCTAACACTTTATATGTTATAGTGGAAAAGTAAGGCGGGTGTAGAAAGTGAAAGTGTAGAACGCTAGACAGCATATAACGGGTATAGGCCACAATGCGGGGATATATACAATGTTCTGATAAAGATTAAGCAAGAAAAAGCTATCAGGACCCACGTCGTAATGCTGAGAAGCAAATACGACTGGAAAGAATATTGGGGGGGTAGAGAGTCCAGCCTAGCGAGGAGCCGGTGACGTGTCCATTCAGTAGAAAAGTCACTCAATGTTCCAGGAGTTGAATAGGCGAAGTCCATCTTCTAAATTTGTAACGTAGTGTGTAGACTGGCCGTGCGAGATTAACAAGTGTGCGGAGTTAAGCCATTTATAAGCAATGTTCCTGTCCCTGAGTGATCTGGTGAGGACAGCATAAGTTTTGCGAGCCCGAAGAGTCCCCGGTGAAAGGTCCGCATATACCTCAATGCCTTGAGGGGTATCAGACAGTTTTGCGCCTCCTCTTATCGCCTGCAGTAGCGAGTTCTTCACAGGAAGAAAGTGCACCCGTGCAATAATGTCCCTAGGAACAGTGGAAGGAAGGTGCTGTGGCCTAGGGATTCTCCTTGCCCAGTCGATCATTAGTTCTCGGTTAGGAACATTAGGCAAAGTGCGTTTGATAAGCGATTGGATGTAGGTAGGTAGCTCTAAAGAGGTAACAGATTCCGGAACATTGCGGAACTTAAGGTTATTTCGCCTGTTGAAATCTTCTTGTATCGCAGTCTTAGCCTTCAATAACTGCACTTCCTCCTCCAATTTTTGGCACGTTTCTGCTAGAGCATTGTGGGCCACGATGGTTTCGCTCAGTTTTAATTCAGCTATGAGAGCCCTGTCATCCGCCGCCCTCACCGGAGAAGACAGGGAAGAAAAAAGACGGTCCACTCCAGCAAGCAGAGAATCTCTGAACAGTATGAGCCATTCTTTAAGTTGAGGAGCTAACACCTGGGATACACGGTCCAAGCAATTGTCAGTGTCCCTCTTTACCTCCACCAGTATTGGAGAGCTCAAGATATTAACAGCAGCAGATACTGGCGAGGAAGATTGGTGGCATGATGTAAAAGAAGGCGTTATGGTGCCAGGCTGAGAAGGACTAACTGAGCTGGGTAGCTCCTCGCCCAGGGCACGTATACTGCGGAATTCTGGAGCCAGCGGTGAAAGTGCGCCTATCTCCGCCGCGCTCTTCTCAGGAACAGGCTCTAATGGAGTGGGCAGAGATGCTGCCGGAGGAGTTTGCTCGGAGGCTGCCATCTCACAATAATTACCTTTGTCGGTAAAAAGCAGAGAGAGATCCGCAATGGAGGAAGCACAGGAGCCCGCAAGAGACTTGGGTTGGAGAAGAGAAGAGGCTGATGGAGGCTCTAGCAGCGGGGAGGAATGATGCTGTTGCTGGCATGCATCTGCCGAATCCGGCCGAGGAGAATCTAAGCCTGTGTTCCTGATTCTCCGGTTTCTCCTCCTAGCCGCCCGGGAGGATGTGAGAGCAGGAGCTGATACCTCTCGATGTCGGGCGGTGGGCTCAGGAGACAGAGAAGCCTGCCACACTGCGTGTACCTCCGCATCCAAGGCGCCCAGCCACGAACCAAAAGCTGAGCCGGCGCCATCTTGCTTCTTTGCGGCCGTCGGGAGAGAAGACTGTGCTCTTCTCCGTGCCGCTGCTGAAGCTTTCCTCGAGGTTGTGGGCATCCTGGAGAAAGAGGGAGTCGGTCAGGAGCCCCCAGGACAGGAACAAATGAAATCCGCACGGCACAACTGCTGTTAAATGCTGAAGGAGCCGGAGCTCGAGCAGGACACGTCCGAACTCCTCGAGCGCAGGCCACGCCCCCCCGCAGAAATGACTTCTAAGCCTCAAAATAATGACTTTTTTTCCTAAGGTGGTAGGAATAAAACTCAGTGCGGGCTGGATGGGGTCCCCCCTGGGCACCGCAGAATGCTAATTTCTTGGAGCATAAAACTAAAATATCCCTCTCTGAAAAAGAATCACAACACACTGATGAACAAGAAGCACACATCCCTATAAGTGTTAAATATCAGAAGAGGCAATCTAGAGATTCCAGTGACTCTGATGATTTCAATACTCCAAATGAATCCGATACTGAGGAAATACAACCTAATAAAAAGAAATTACTGCGTACCCCAAGGAAAAGAGATTTTGATAAATCATTCTACACTAAAAATGATGACTTTTCAGACGAGGACTCTTCTTCTTCAGTACATTCAGTCATTGATAAATCTACAACTTTGACCTCTAATAATGATGTTGCTGTAGAAGCTTTAAAGGATCATCCAGAACTTCAGGCACTTCTGTCATTGTTACCTACAAAGCAAGATATCAACAATTTAGTGTCTGAACTGAAATCGCTGTGGAGAAAAGATCTCTCCACTGTTCAAGATAATGTTACAGCCTTAAGTAAAACAACGGAAAAGATTGAGAAGAGGCAAACTACACAAGAGTCACAAATTAATGAACTGATCATTAAAACCCAAGCACTAGAAACATCACAAAAAATGATCACACTTAGACTGGATGAAAACGAAAATAGAAGTAGGAGAAATAATATAAGAATAAGGGGTCTTACAGAGGAGGTAAAAACTAATGATCTTATGGAAGTACTGACAACCATCTTTAACAAAATACTTGGAAGACCTCATGACGAATTCATAGAAATTGATAGAGCTCATAGAGCTCTTAAACCAAAAGGCCCTGATTTAAAAAAACCAAGAGATGTGATTTGCAGGATTCATTTCTTTGCCTTAAAAGAAGAAATAATGGCTAAGGCAAGACAACTTGAAAACATTGAGTATAGAGGGAACAAACTTCAACTTTTTACAGATTTATCCATGCTTACCTTGAGACAAAGAGCAACTCTCAAGCCCTTAACACTAAAACTACAGGAAAAAAATATGCAATATAAATGGGGCTTCCCTTTTTCTATCTCGGTAAAACATCCTGGGGGTCATGCGATTTTAAGGGATCCAGACGATCTACCCAGATTCTTGGACACACTGAACCTAAAAGACTTATATTTACCAGATTGGTGCGATCTTCATCGTACAATGATTCTTCCTCCACCGTCATACATCTCTCAAGCCCGTCAAAGATCATCTGCAAGCCTAGAAAAGAATATCCCTACACCTGACCCATTACCACAAAGACAGAAGAAGACTGGTTGAGCTAATAACTTTCATATATGTCGATACTGTGATCTTCAGCTAGACTAGACCCGGAAACAATGATTTCAGATCCTCTTCCCCAAAGAAAGAAGATAACAACTTGATTTGAAGATGTCTACTTTTCTGGTGGAAATACATACTAAGTTGTATATAACTATATAGCATGATGCCCTTATTACAATGTGAAGGGGACTCTTTCTATGCATCGTTTTTATCTTAAGCAGCAATGTGCATATATCTTTCTGATTTTTGTTTTTGTGTGTGCATTTTATCTGAAACTGTGCTATAAGGCTAAATCTTATTACATATCGTTGCAGTAGGGTTCTTTGATCTCCATTGATAAGATCCCCTTTGCTTTAGTGTCATTTTATATAAAGGTTCTATTAGGACTTAAGTTAACTAGTATTGGCTACTTGATATTAGATAAACCTCTTCGCGGTTGATAATTCTCAGATGTTATGTTGGTAATAGGCCTTTACGGCCTTATAGCTTTATCCTTCCCTATAAAAACAGGTTTATTTATATCATATAATAGGGCGAGACGGTAGTGTTATATTGAGATTCCTCTGGCTCCCCAGGCCACGTACCCCGTAGTATGTCTTGTTCATACAAGACTTTGTGACAATCGTCACACTTAGTCCCCCCGCGTACTTGGTACGCTTTTTTTGTTTTATTTTTCTTTACATTTTTATATCCTCCTTTATCTTGTCCCTTTTGTTTGGAGTGCAGCTGCTTCAAATTCTAGCCTTGGTCCTATAGGGGCACCTCGATGAAGCGTATGAGGGTAATTTTTGAAGTTAGAAGCTTACAACAATATAAGGATCTATAGGGTTAAATAAATAATATCTCTTTTAGCTACTATAAAAACTTTGGTAATTATTATTCGCATCTATATAAGAAAAATCCGGAATCATTCATTAATACCCTATTTTCATATCTCAAATCTTTAACTACAATATGATATTGGGAGGTGTCTCTGGATCACCAACATAGCTTATGAAAAAATATGTATTGTAATTTTTGACTTAGTTGCACTCATCTCTTTCTATCACATTCCTTTCTTTAGTTCTTTCTTTTGCTTTAATGTTTAAAAATCTTTTCTTTAATAAAAACATAATTTGCAAGAAAATCAACGGCGTCTCTATTCAATTGTGTGGAGCGCATATCAGGTGGGTTTTCTCTGCCGGCTTAAGAGATACACGTGAAACTAAAGCCGATCCTGGGTGCCTAGGGTGCCTGTCATCCAATCCGCACTCAATTTCATTTCTAGCACATAGGCAAAAAATCGCCCCATTGACTTACATTGGAGTGCAGAAAAGGTCATTTTTTCTCGGTCCCTTTAAGAGGTAGGAGTTAAACAAGCTTAGGTCTGCGGTGCCCAGGGGGGACCCCATCCAGCCCGCACTGAGTTTCATTCCTACCACCTTAGGAAAAAAAGTCATTATTTTGAGGCTTAGAAGTCATTTCTGCAATTCCCATAGAAAATCAACGGCGTCTCTAATTCAATTGTGTGGAGCGCATATCAGGTGGGTTTTCTCTGCCGGCTTAAGAGATACACGTGAAACTAAAGCAGATCCTGGGTGCCTAGGGTGCCTGTCATCCAATCCGCACTCAATTTCTTTTCTGTTTATATATTGTTGCACTAGGCAACGATTACCAGTTCCCTATGGAATTTAAAACTTAACTTTTAATAATTGAAGCTTAATAACTACAAAACGTGCTGATATTTACAGTGCTATTGTATAAAAATAGTAGCAGCTGCGGGTTCCACCGTAGTATAGTGATCAGTATATGGATATCTATAGGCGCTGTTCACATATGTGCGGTATCTGATAAATCAATGGCGTGATAGCGCTATTGGAAAACTGACTTTCCAAACTGAGAAGAGAGTATAGTCCTCTTATGAATATCGAGGTACGTTATACTGACAGGACTTAGCGCTCGCAAGTTAATCGCAGAAAAAAGGAGGAACAGCGCTTTTTATACACCAGTCTTAGAAGAGAGCTACTGTCTATGGAAGATCGCCGGCCGGCCTTACATTGGATCAATGCTCAAATAGATAAGACTTTAGTGTAGGTGAGTGCATACAGCATAACTATATAGGCATTTGGTTCTCAGCAGTTTTGGACACCGCATTAAATGTGATTGGAGACGCAGCACCTAAGTGCCGTATTGTGTGTCTAAATTCAAGACGGATTGCTGATAAGTACAATATGCTCTAAGTTAGGTCTGAATGATGCTGTGTGCTGAACACCTCGGACACTGCTGTGTGTTGGAGGTACACAGCATGAGGTGTAGCGGCGCTGACTATGTGAAATAGCCGATCGGGTAGGCTGACTGCGGTGCCCGTCGCTATTGTAGCAGCCGCTTGCAATGATACTGTATTACATATACTGATGTCTAGGATATATCACAATCGTGATTAGAGCAATGACAGAGATCGGTTATCCCATACTGCTAGCTATGTTTAAAATATCATGCCTGAAGGTCCATCGGATAACCGATCTCTGTCATTGCTCTAATCACGATTGTGATATATCCTAGACATCAGTATATGTAATACAGTATCATTGCAAGCGGCTGCTACAATAGCGACGGGCACCGCAGTCAGCCTACCCGATCGGCTATTTCACATAGTCAGCGCCGCTACACCTCATGCTGTGTACCTCCAACACACAGCAGTGTCCGAGGTGTTCAGCACACAGCATCATTCAGACCTAACTTAGAGCATATTGTACTTATCAGCAATCCGTCTTGAATTTAGACACACAATACGGCACTTAGGTGCTGCGTCTCCAATCACATTTAATGCGGTGTCCAAAACTGCTGAGAACCAAATGCCTATATAGTTATGCTGTATGCACTCACCTACACTAAAGTCTTATCTATTTGAGCATTGATCCAATGTAAGGCCGGCCGGCGATCTTCCATAGACAGTAGCTCTCTTCTAAGACTGGTGTATAAAAAGCGCTGTTCCTCCTTTTTTCTGCGATTAACTTGCGAGCGCTAAGTCCTGTCAGTATAACGTACCTCGATATTCATAAGAGGACTATACTCTCTTCTCAGTTTGGAAAGTCAGTTTTCCAATAGCGCTATCACGCCATTGATTTATCAGATACCGCACATATGTGAACAGCGCCTATAGATATCCATATACTGATCACTATACTACGGTGGAACCCGCAGCTGCTACTATTTTTATACAATAGCACTGTAAATATCAGCACGTTTTGTAGTTATTAAGCTTCAATTATTAAAAGTTAAGTTTTAAATTCCATAGGGAACTGGTAATCGTTGCCTAGTGCAACAATATATAAACACTTAAGAATTACTGCCTATTGGGATAGGGATCAATCACCCGACTCAATTTCATTTCTAGCACATAGCCAAAAAATCGCCCCATTGACTTACATTGGAGTGCAGAAAAGGTCATTTTTTCTCGGTCCCTTTAAGAGGTAGGAGTTAAACAAGCTTAGGTCTGCGGTGCCCAGGGGGGACCCCATCCAGCCCGCACTGAGTTTCATTCCTACCACCTTAGGAAAAAAAGTCATTATTTTGAGGCTTAGAAGTCATTTCTGCAATTCCCATAGAAAATCAACGGCGTCTCTAATTCAATTGTGTGGAGCGCATATCAGGTGGGTTTTCTCTGCCGGCTTAAGAGATACACGTGAAACTAAAGCCGATCCTGGGTGCCTAGGCTGCCTGTCATCCAATCCGCACTCAATTTCATTTCTAGCACATAGCCAAAAAATCGCCCCATTGACTTACATTGGAGTGCAGAAAAGGTCATTTTTTCTCGGTCCCTTTAAGAGGTAGGAGTTAAACAAGCTTAGGTCTGCGGTGCCCAGGGGGGACCCCATCCAGCCCGCACTGAGTTTCATTCCTACCACCTTAGGAAAAAAAGTCATTATTTTGAGGCTTAGAAGTCATTTCTGCAATTCCCATAGAAAATCAACGGCGTCTCTATTCAATTGTGTGGAGCGCATATCAGGTGGGTTTTCTCTGCCGGCTTAAGAGATACACGTGAAACTAAAGCCGATCCTGGGTGCCTAGGGTGCCTGTCATCCAATCCGCACTCAATTTCATTTCTAGCACATAGACAAAAAATCGCCCCATTGACTTACATTGGAGTGCAGAAAAGGTCATTTTTTCTCGGTCCCTTTAAGAGGTAGGAGTTAAACAAGCTTAGGTCTGCGGTGCCCAGGGGGGACCCCATCCAGCCCGCACTGAGTTTCATTCCTACCACCTTAGGAAAAAAAGTCATTATTTTGAGGCTTAGAAGTCATTTCTGCAATTCCCATAGAAAATCAACGGCGTCTCTATTCAATTGTGTGGAGCGCATATCAGGTGGGTTTTCTCTGCCGGCTTAAGAGATACATGTGAAACTAAAGCCGATCCTGGGTGCCTAGGGTGCCTGTCATCCAATCCGCACTCAATTTCATTTCTAGCACATAGCCAAAAAATCGCCCCATTGACTTACATTGGAGTGCAGAAAAGGTCATTTTTTCTCGGTCCCTTTAAGAGGTAGGAGTTAAACAAGCTTAGGTCTGCGGTGCCCAGGGGGGACCCCATCCAGCCCGCACTGAGTTTCATTCCTACCACCTTAGGAAAAAAAGTCATTATTTTGAGGCTTAGAAGTCATTTCTGCAATTCCCATAGAAAATCAACGGCGTCTCTATTCAATTGTGTGGAGCGCATATCAGGTGGGTTTTCTCTGCCGGCTTAAGAGATACACGTGAAACTAAAGCCGATCCTGGGTGCCTAGGGTGCCTGTCATCCAATCCGCACTCAATTTCATTTCTAGCACATAGCCAAAAAATCGCCCCTTTGACTTACATTGGAGTGCAGAAAAGGTCATTTTTTCTCGGTCCCTTTAAGAGGTAGGAGTTAAACAAGCTTAGGTCTGCGGTGCCCAGGGGGGACCCCATCCAGCCCGCACTGAGTTTCATTCCTACCACCTTAGGAAAAAAAGTCATTATTTTGAGGCTTAGAAGTCATTTCTGCAATTCCCATAGAAAATCAACGGCGTCTCTAATTCAATTGTGTGGAGCGCATATCAGGTGGGTTTTCTCTGCCGGCTTAAGAGATACACGTGAAACTAAAGCCGATCTTGGGTGCCTAGGGTGCCTGTCATCCAATCCGCACTCAATTTCATTTCTAGCACATAGCCAAAAAATCGCCCCATTGACTTACATTGGAGTGCAGAAAAGGTCATTTTTTCTCGGTCCCTTTAAGAGGTAGGAGTTAAACAAGCTTAGGTCTGCGGTGCCCAGGGGGGACCCCATCCAGCCCGCACTGAGTTTCATTCCTACCACCTTAGGAAAAAAGTCATTATTTTGAGGCTTAGAAGTCATTTCTGCAATTCCCATAGAAAATCAACGGCGTCTCTATTCAATTGTGTGGAGCGCATATCAGGTGGGTTTTCTCTGCCGGCTTAAGAGATACACGTGAAACTAAAGCCGATCCTGGGTGCCTAGGGTGCCTGTCATCCAATCCGCACTGAATTTCATTTCTAGCACATAGGCAAAAAATCGCCCCATTGACTTACATTGGAGTGCAGAAAAGGTCATTTTTTCTCGGTCCCTTTAAGAGGTAGGAGTTAAACAAGCTTAGGTTAAGTTCTGCTATCACCAAAACATAACGACCATTGGGATCACTAATTGTTTTGATCATCTTAAACGCAATAGTATTTTTAAATGCTAGACATGTGCCTCTGGATTTAGATTTAAAGTTTGAATGAAAAATGTGAGGGAAATTTTTATTCTGGATTCTTACATTATCTTTTTCCACTATGTGGGTTTCTTGAATAGCGACAACGTCGCAATTAGATTTATGTATCTCCTTCCAAAGTTGAGATCTTCTATAGGGGGTATTGAGCCCATTGACATTTAAAGACAAAAACTTAATAACCATAATTATTAACAAAAATATTGCAGTTAAACGCAATGATATATATCCGAGATGTACCTGATAATCTCCAGGAATCCACGCAGCTCTGCTCAAACAGTGAAAAACTTAGTAAGCATACAAAACAGTTAAAGTAAAAGAACATAACAAAGAACAAAATAACTCTGCCATTATAGCAGTTTGACTCTTTATGGGGGGGTTTAGTCCACTCGAAACGCGGTTTAGAAAGCAACAACATTAAACGTAGTCGTAAAGGTCTAAAGTCAGGGTTGAACTCAAAGGGTTCCTGCATGACGCATATCAGCGACCAACTTTCTTCCATTCCGGAGGTACATGTGTTGGTTTAGGACGTTGAACTATTTCTTTAACTGTGATATTCCAAATTCTCAAGATCGCCATACCTTCTTCTAAGTTCTTAATAGTGAAGGTTTTTCCATCTTTTGACACAAGAAGCTTAACCGGAAAGCCCCAGCGGTAAGCAATTTTGCTCTCTCTAAGGGCTTTTGTAATAGGTAGCAGTTTGCGCCTCTGTTGTAGAGTGTCTGCGGATAAATCCGTAAATAATTGCAATTTTTGAAATCTTTCAGGGAGGTCAGTAGCAGTCCTTGAGGACGACATCAGAGCTTCTTTTGTATGGAAGAAGTGAAACCTTGCAAGGACGTCCCTAGGGACATCATCTGGGAGGAAACTTGGCTTCGGAATGCGATGAATTCTATCTATTAACATATCTGTTGTTGAGCATTCTGGTAAAATTAGCATAACATATTCTTGTACATAGTTCTTTAATTCTGTGTTTGATATACTCTCAGGGATGCCTCTAAATTTGATGTTGTTCCTTCTCGATCTATCTTCTAGATCGGCAATTTTCATTTTCATAATCTGTGTCTGGTTTTCTAGTTCGTAATGGGCATCAATCAGTTCATTATGTGATGTTGTCATATCAGACATCTTATTTTCTGTGTGTGCAATTCTGGTTTCAGCTTTAGCAATTGCCTTTTTAACAGGGTTTAACATGCTCATGAAGTCAGATCGGATAGATTTCTTAAGCGCATATAACATAATTTTCATGGAGTCTCCAGATAAAGGTGCATTAGAGGTCTCCACAGCTTCCAATTCTAACATTAAAGGGTCAGCTTCTTCCTCTATATCTGAGTCCAGACCTCCCACAGCGCCCTCTATTTCCTCTTGGGGTCTCAATCTATATTTAACAGGGCTATTTATTGAGGGAGAACGAGATGGTGACTCAGATTCATCTCTAATTTTTCGGGTTAAACGTTTACGAGTCGATACAGCCACTTCCACACTCTCTCTGCTGCCCTCATCAGAGCCCCAATCTCTCACATCTGAATCC
This sequence comes from Dendropsophus ebraccatus, assembly GCA_027789725.1. Taxonomy (NCBI): domain Eukaryota; kingdom Metazoa; phylum Chordata; class Amphibia; order Anura; family Hylidae; genus Dendropsophus; species Dendropsophus ebraccatus. The sequence goes on along the minus strand of JAQFWZ010000221.1, from coordinate 72,396 downwards.
TTTATATGTGGTGGAACAGAACTGCTTCTGCGTCTACTTACAGTTTTTCCTTTCTGAGCAGAAGACACGATCTCTGGTGGAGGTTTGCTGTGTTTTTGGCTCTGCCTCGTTCTAGGACGGGCGCCATCTTTAGAATCTCCTGCCTCTCTTGCATCAAAGAAAATCGGCAGTTTAGAGATTTTAGAAGGTTTCTTTACCTTCTTTCTGGATCCAGATGACATCTTGGTTTATCCAGGAGCTTTCCGGCCGAAAATATGACAAGGAAGCAGTCCAAATCGCTTTGTTTACTTGTTGCTCAGCAGGAGCTCCGGGTTCAAGCAGCCATCTTCTTCCGGCGCCAAGCCACGCCCCTTAGAAGTCATTTCTGCAATTCCCATAGAAAATCAACGGCGTCTCTAATTCAATTGTGTGGAGCGCATATCAGGTGGGTTTTCTCTGCCGGCTTAAGAGATACACGTGAAACTAAAGCCGATCCTGGGTGCCTAGGGTGCCTGTCATCCAATCCGCACTCAATTTCATTTCTAGCACATAGCCAAAAAATCGCCCCATTGACTTACATTGGAGTGCAGAAAAGGTCATTTTTTCTCGGTCCCTTTAAGAGGTAGGAGTTAAACAAGCTTAGGTCTGCGGTGCCCAGGGGGGACCCCATCCAGCCCGCACTGAGTTTCATTCCTTCCACCTTAGGAAAAAAAGTCATTATTTTGAGGCTTAGAAGTCATTTCTGCAATTCCCATAGAAAATCAACGGCGTCTCTAATTCAATTGTGTGGAGCGCATATCAGGTGGGTTTTCTCTGCCAGCTTAAGAGATACACGTGAAACTAAAGCCGATCCTGGGTGCCTAGGGTGCCTGTCATCCAATCCGCACTCAATTTCATTTCTAGCACATAGCCAAAAAATCGCCCCATTGACTTACATTGGAGTGCAGAAAAGGTCATTTTTTCTCGGTCCCTTTAAGAGGTAGGAGTTAAACAAGCTTAGGTCTGCGGTGCCCAGGGGGGACCCCATCCAGCCCGCACTGAGTTTCATTCCTACCACCTTAGGAAAAAAAGTCATTATTTTGAGGCTTAGAAGTCATTTCTGCAATTCCCATAGAAAATCAACGGCGTCTCTATTCAATTGTGTGGAGCGCATATCAGGTGGGTTTTCTCTGCCGGCTTAAGAGATACACGTGAAACTAAAGCCGATCCTGGGTGCCTAGGGTGCCTGTCATCCAATCCGCACTCAATTTCATTTCTAGCACATAGCCAAAAAATCGCCCCATTGACTTACATTGGAGTGCAGAAAAGGTCATTTTTTCTCGGTCCCTTTAAGAGGTAGGAGTTAAACAAGCTTAGGTCTGCGGTGCCCAGGGGGGACCCCATCCAGCCCGCACTGAGTTTCATTCCTACCACCTTAGGAAAAAAAAGTCATTATTTTGAGGCTTAGAAGTCATTTCTGCAATTCCCATAGAAAATCAATGGCGGGGGCGTGGCTTGGCGCCGAGGCGGATGGCAGCATGAATGGAGAGCTCCTGACCTGAGCAACTAGAGGAGGAAATTGGGGACCCGCACAGCTCATTTACCGGCATCATCGGATCACCGAACACCCCTACAATGCAAGTAGCAGCAAGGAAGAGCAGAGGGGAATCTTTCCCACGCAGGGTAACAGAGTTCTCCTCCCGGTCGGGAATTCAAGATGGCGCCCACGGCCACACACAGAACGGCACTGGCAGCAGTAATCAGAGTGACACACTGCATTCATCAGAGCCCGGTAAGCAGCTGGGACAGAGCTACAATAGATTTATCTCACTAACGTTACAGGAGAGTGAGAAGGGATGTGGGGCTGTCAGGAGACACTGTTCAGCCGGCAAACATGATTATAGGAGACAGTGCAAATTCACAGCAAAGAGAGATCAGCAGTTGCAATGCAGCAGTCTCCCCCCCTCCCTCCCCCTCCTTTACAAGCCTGAGTCCTCATACTTGTAGAAAGCACAGCTCCTTTATTAACACAAGAGTCAACATAGAGCCTGCAGCACGAAATAATCCAGCAGGCACACAATCATTGAATTCCCAGAAAGTTACTAAGGCTGCTTCCTCTCAAACTATTGAAGCTAAATATATTGTTTCTAATTATCTTGAAGAGCTCTCACTCCCTATAAGATTAACCAAAGACTTATCTAATTGTGAATCTTTCTATTCCAAAAATGACAACTCTCCAGAAGATATATCATCATCTTCTTCTTACTCTGTTATTTATAAGCCTTTACATAACAAACAGGAATTATCTACAACCACTGATAATGCAATCAAAGCTTTGTGAAGTCATCCTGAGCTCCAGCGTCAGATCCTCTCCCACAAAGGAAGAAGATAAATACTTGACAAGAAAAAAGGATGTTGATACAGTTTAATTATCTTCGACACTTTTGATTTGCTCCAATCTCTGCGCTGGTTCTTCAACGGAGGTAAAAAGCTTCAGGAGACTGACTGACACAACAACCTGGAGAAATCTTCAAAAGAGGAGGAAATCTTCAATTTTCATGAGACTGACTAACATAGCAACCTGGAGAGGTTTCACTTATTGTTTTGAGTGGACACTGATTCACAACCTGTTAATTCTATTTTAGCATCTGTTCTCTTTTCATATATATTTTTTTGATTCATCTCAAGAAGCAGCAAGTAAGCTCTATATATATAACTAAATGGTGATATATGCAAATTTCGCCGATCACAGTAAACATATATATTCTGTCCTGTATCTTTACCATTTTCTAATGCTCTTTTCTTCCTGCCTCCCGGATAACTAAGTAGATTCACATTCTTCTTTCTAGCACCTTCCAGACTGACTCCTTCTAGTAAGAATAACCTTATTTACAACACAAATTAGGTCAAGAACAGGTTAATATCAAGAAACTCCGCCTACGCGCCAACTCACGTCCCCCCAGTAGTATGTCTTGTTCATACAAGACGTGGTGACTTTAGTCACACTTAGTCCCTCCGCGTACTGGATACGCTTTTTGGAGGTTTTTTTTTTTTTGTTTTTTGTTTTTTCTATCTTTTTTTTGTGTTTTATTCCTTTTTTTGTGTAGCTATTTCAAACTTAGGCTTTGGCGCCATAGACACATACATGAAAAAAAAAATGGTAATTAAGCTCGCAACTAGTAACATCCCACACACAGACGTGGTTTAACGTAAAATCTTTCATTAGCCATATTCAAAGATTTTGTTAACTCTTGGCACCTATCTTAGAAACATAAGGAAATAATCTTTAATATTTTGTATGCACAGCTCCGTTTTTCAAGCTAAAATATCATATTAGGAGATTTTTCTGAGACGTAAATATAGCTTAAGAGTAAAAAATCTCAATTATTTTGATGAAGAAATTTGGGACAAAAATCACTATGGTTTAAGTAGAATATTTTGTGTCCAGTAGTTTTCTTACAATCACTGAACTAGCTACACATATCTCTCCCTACATACCCTTTTTTTTTCTTCTTTCCCCCTATTTCCCTTTTCTTATTTTAGCATGTTTTATACTTTACAAGCGACTAATAACGACTTTATTCAAACTGTTAAAAAAAAAAAAAATTCTCTTTAATAAAAACTAAATTAGTAAGAAAATCAACGGCGTCTCTAATTCAATTGTGTGGAGCGCATATCAGGTGGGTTTTCTCTGCCGGCTTAAGAGATACATGTGAAACTAAAGCCGATCCTGGGTGCCTAGGGTGCCTGTCATCCAATCCGCACTCAATTTCATTTCTAGCACATAGCCAAAAAATCGCCCCATTGACTTACATTGGAGTGCAGAAAAGGTCATTTTTTCTCGGTCCCTTTAAGAGGTAGGAGTTAAACAAGCTTAGGTCTGCGGTGCCCAGGGGGGACCCCATCCAGCCCGCACTGAGTTTCATTCCTACCACCTTAGGAAAAAAAGTCATTATTTTGAGGCTTAGAAGTCATTTCTGCAATTCCCATAGAAAATCAACGGCGTCTCTAATTCAATTGTGTGGAGCGCATATCAGGTGGGTTTTCTCTGCCGGCTTAAGAGATACACGTGAAACTAAAGCCGATCCTGGGTGCCTAGGGTGCCTGTCATCCAATCCGCACTGAATTTCATTTCTAGCACATAGCCAAAAAATCGCCCCATTGACTTACATTGGAGTGCAGAAAAGGTCATTTTTTCTCTGTCCCTTTAAGAGGTAGGAGTTAAACAAGCTTAGGTCTGCGGTGCCCAGGGGGGACCCCATCCAGCCCGCACTGAGTTTCATTCCTACCACCTTAGGAAAAAAAGTCATTATTTTGAGGCTTAGAAGTCATTTCTGCAATTCCCATAGAAAATCAACGGCGTCTCTATTCAATTGTGTGGAGCGCATATCAGGTGGGTTTTCTCTGCCGGCTTAAGAGATACACGTGAAACTAAAGCCGATCCTGGGTGCCTAGGGTGCCTGTCATCCAATCCGCACTCAATTTCATTTCTAGCACATAGCAAAAAATCGCCCCATTGACTTACATTGGAGTGCAGAAAAGGTCATTTTTTCTCGGTCCCTTTAAGAGGTAGGAGTTAAACAAGCTTAGGTCTGCGGTGCCCAGGGGGGACCCCATCCAGCCCGCACTGAGTTTCATTCCTACCACCTTAGGAAAAAAAAGTCATTATTTTGAGGCTTAGAAGTCATTTCTGCAATTCCCATAGAAAATCAACGGCGTCTCTAATTCAATTGTGTGGAGCGCATATCAGGTGGGTTTTCTCTGCCGGCTTAAGAGATACACGTGAAACTAAAGCCGATCCTGGGTGCCTAGGGTGCCTGTCATCCAATCCGCACTCAATTTCATTTCTAGCACATAGCCAAAAAATCGCCCCATTGACTTACATTGGAGTGCAGAAAAGGTCATTTTTTCTCGGTCCCTTTAAGAGGTAGGAGTTAAACAAGCTTAGGTCTGCGGTGCCCAGGGGGGACCCCATCCAGCCCGCACTGAGTTTCATTCCTACCACCTTAGGAAAAAAAGTCATTATTTTGAGGCTTAGAAGTCATTTCTGCAATTCCCATAGAAAATCAACGGCGTCTCTAATTCAATTGTGTGGAGCGCATATCAGGTGGGTTTTCTCTGCCGGCTTAAGAGATACACGTGAAACTAAAGCCGATCCTGGGTGCCTAGGGTGCCTGTCATCCAATCCGCACTCAATTTCATTTCTAGCACATAGCCAAAAAATCGCCCCATTGACTTACATTGGAGTGCAGAAAAGGTCATTTTTTCTCGGTCCCTTTAAGAGGTAGGAGTTAAACAAGCTTAGGTCTGCGGTGCCCAGGGGGGACCCCATCCAGCCCGCACTGAGTTTCATTCCTACCACCTTAGGAAAAAAAGTCATTATTTTGAGGCTTAGAAGTCATTTCTGCAATTCCCATAGAAAATCAACGGCGTCTCTATTCAATTGTGTGGAGCGCATATCAGGTAGATTTTCTCTGCCGGCTTAAGAGATACACGTGAAACTAAAGCCGATCCTGGGTGCCTAGGGTGCCTGTCATCCAATCCGCACTCAATTTCATTTCTAGCACATAGACAAAAAATCGCCCCATTGACTTACATTGGAGTGCAGAAAAGGTCATTTTTTCTCGGTCCCTTTAAGAGGTAGGAGTTAAACAAGCTTAGGTCTGCGGTGCCCAGGGGGGACCCCATCCAGCCCGCACTGAGTTTCATTCCTACCACCTTAGGAAAAAAAGTCATTATTTTGAGGCTTAGAAGTCATTTCTGCAATTCCCATAGAAAATCAACGGCGTCTCTAATTCAATTGTGTGGAGCGCATATCAGGTGGGTTTTCTCTGCCGGCTTAAGAGATACACGTGAAACTAAAGCCGATCCTGGGTGCCTAGGGTGCCTGTCATCCAATCCGCACTGAATTTCATTTCTAGCACATAGCCAAAAAATCGCCCCATTGACTTACATTGGAGTGCAGAAAAGGTCATTTTTTCTCGGTCCCTTTAAGAGGTAGGAGTTAAACAAGCTTAGGTCTGCGGTGCCCAGGGGGGACCCCATCCAGCCCGCACTGAGTTTCATTCCTACCACCTTAGGAAAAAAAGTCATTATTTTGAGGCTTAGAAGTCATTTCTGCAATTCCCATAGAAAATCAACGGCGTCTCTATTCAATTGTGTGGAGCGCATATCAGGTGGGTTTTCTCTGCCGGCTTAAGAGATACACGTGAAACTAAAGCCGATCCTGGGTGCCTAGGGTGCCTGTCATCCAATCCGCACTCAATTTCATTTCTAGCACATAGCCAAAAAATCGCCCCATTGACTTACATTGGAGTGCAGAAAAGGTCATTTTTTCTCGGTCCCTTTAAGAGGTAGGAGTTAAACAAGCTTAGGTCTGCGGTGCCCAGGGGGGACCCCATCCAGCCCGCACTGATTATATATAGGCCTTAGGCCTGACAAGTTATTCTTAATATAAACAAGTAACGATGGGCAACACATAACAGGTTCAAACTTATGGTTCCCCAAAAAATCTTTAATACGCAAATATGTAAATATTTCTTTGTCTCTCAAATGAAATCTATCTTTTAATGTAACAAAATCAATGATTTGAAAGTTAGAGAGAATTTTATCCACTGTGTCAATACCATTATTTGACCAGGAACACAGGTCAAGGTCTTGAATAGCGTAGCTTAATATACTCAGCGGAGAGTGTTGAATATATTTATTAGACTCAATATAAGAAAAATTGTGAGCCAATTTCCAGTTGTGTAAAGTGGCGTAGGTACTAGGTGTTAAATGCTTCGGTATAGGGATATTCCAAAAATGCAAAAAGATATATAGAGTGGGTTCAATATCATTCATAAAAAATCTTTCAATTTTTACCCAGTGTGGTGGATCAAGTGTGTTATTCCATTTTTTAATCGATGAAACTAGAGTTGCTATGTGATATCTTTTAGCATCAGGAACCCCCAAACCGCCAACTGATTTGTGTTTAGAGATTGTATTATAAGCAATCCTAGGTTGTTTACCAGACCAAATGTATTTAGACAATATGTATCTAACCTTGGAGAAAAAGGAAGCTGGCAAAGTGATAGGTACATTCCTAAATAGATATAATAACTTTGGAAGGAGAAGCATTTTATAGGATGCAATCCTACCTAACCAAGAGGCTTCAATTTTAGTAAAATATGTAATATCCTCTTTCATCTTTTTAATAAAGGGAACAAAATTTAGTTTATATGTTAATTTGGAAGAGCTAGGTACTTGTATTCCCAAGTAATTTATTGAAGTAAGTTGCCAATCTAGAGGGAAGCTGATACGAAATCGATCAATGTCTTCTTTTAAAATATTGATTGGAAGGGCCTGAGATTTTGATTGGTTCAGAGAATAATAAGACACTGAACCAAATTCTTTGAGTGTAGTCATTGTATTGGATAAAGAGGTAAAAGGGTTGGAAAGTGTAAGAATAATGTCATCTGCGTATAAAGAAATCAGATGAGAATCATTGCCAATTTTAATGCCTTCAATACTTTGGTGAGCTCTTAATAATTGAGCCAAAGGTTCTATTGAAAGAACAAAAATAATGGGGGATAATGGGCAACCCTGACGGGTTCCATTAGAGATTGGAAAGGAATCTGACAGTGAACCGTTACAAAACACTTTTGCAGAGGGGTTCACATATAATGCACGTATAGCACTTAAAATAGGGCCGTCAAACCCCATAGCACCTAGAGCCGAGAAGGTATACTGCCAGTTGATTCTATCAAAGGCCTTCTCGGCATCTAAGGCCAGGAAGACCGTTTCAATTTTCTTGTATTCCACATAGTGTAATATATTCAAAATCCTTCTAGTGTTGTCAGCACCATGTCTTTTCTTTATAAATCCCACTTGATCTCCTCCAACCAGCAATGGAACAATTTTGTTTAATCTAGATGCTAATATTTTTGCATAAATTTTTAAATCAGAATTTAATAAAGAGATAGGTCTGAAATTTTGAGGGGAATCTGGTTCCTTCCCTTGTTTAGGAAGGGTGACAATAATCGCTTGGAGATTTTCTTTGGGAAATGAACCAGTATTCATACAATTCTGAAAAAAGGAGGTCAAGATGGGAGATAATATATCCATAAAACGCTTATAATATTCGTTAGACAAACCATCTTGGCCAGGAGATTTATTTGAGGGTAGAGAGGAAATAGCTTCTCTTATTTCTAGTTCCAAAATAGAAAGGTTCAAAATATCTAATTGATCTTGGGAAATTTGGGGTAAAGAGATTTTGTTTAAAAATTCATTAATGGAGGTTATGGTAGGTTGAATGGTAGTCGGGTCATTCCCCAGATTATAGAGGCCTTTGTAATATTCCATAAATTCTTTGGCTATATCATGTGGGGCATATACTTTCCCCGATTTGTCTTTATTCCAAAGAAAGGGGATTTTGCTCTTTTTATGTTGTTGTTTAAATCTGTAGGCCAAAAGTTTGCTTGATTTATTATTGAAATTATAATAATGGGCACCTATTTTCCTGTGTTTTTTCTCATAATCTGCGAAAAGAAGTACGCTTAATTGATCTCTCAGGGTTTTTAATGTGTCTCTGAGTAGAGCAGAGGGATTCTTTTTATTTAATGCCTCTCTCTGTGTTATGTATTTTTTTTAGGATATCATCCATTTCTTTGTTTTTTGCTTTTTTGGCCTTACTGCCTACTTTAATAAATTCTCCCCTGATATAAGCCTCATGAGCGTTCCAAATGGAATTTATATGTGTGTCTTCCCTCATATTGATTTGAAAATATTCTTGGAGGTAACTTTCCATTTCTTTACTATAGGTAGGATGGTTTAGTATAAAGGTGTTTATTCTCCATAAATATGTGGGATAAGTATTAATTTTTTCTTTAATAGATAAAAAAATAGGGGAATGATCCGTCCACTCTCTATCTCCAATTGAGACTTATTCAACTTGTAATAGCAGGTTCCTGTCTGATAAAAATAGGTCTATTCTCGAGTAGCTATTATGTGATGCAGAATAAAATGAATAATCTTTTTCTGAACCATGCTTAACTCTCCAAATGTCATATAAGTCGTTGTCATATAATATATCTGTGAAGCTGGAGGGTTTCCTTCTATCGGGAAAGCTAGAATCCCAAATAGAATCAGGGGTCATATTAAAATCACCTAACAGTAATAGGTATCCTTGTTTGTGTTTATTTGCCAATTTCACCATCTCTAATGGATAACTACATGGAATTCCAAAATGATAAACCATTCTCTACATGGGAAAAAGAACTCAACACAACTATTACCTCCGATCAATGGACCAAAGCGATATCTTTCTCACTTAAATGTTTAAAAAGTGTTACCCATATTGAAGCCATTACCAAAACGTGGTTAAACTGGTACTATACCCCTGTGAAATTAAGCAAAATATACCCTAACAATTCTGACCTTTGTTGGAGAGACTGTAAATGTTTGGGCAATTTGTCTCACTTACTTTGCTATTGCCCAATTATTGGCAAATTCTGGAGAGATGTATTTGAACTTTTATCTAAAATTGTTGGTCGTGATGTATCTTATGGTCCTCAGTTAGTACTGCTTATGGTAGATATATCGATGATACCTATAAGGGAGAGATTTATAACGTGCAAACTACTAGTTATAGCCAAATTAGTTCTCACTAGATATTGGAGAACTATTACATGTCCTTCCATTGTAGAAGTACAAAATAGTTTAAAACTGTGCTACTCGTATGAAGAATTCATAGCAATTGGCTCTAATTCTTCTACTAAATTTTATAAAGACTGGGACCTTTGGAGGAATTTTTACGAAACACATTGCAACGTCTCATTATTGCCTCCATTAGTGATATAAGTTGGCTATCGGATGTTTTGTCCCTCTCTATTTATATTATTTTGAAAAACCTGAGGACTAGTGATAGATTTTGGAGTTTTCTTTAGTTCCTGTGAAATCCACGCGGCCCTGCTATTTTTCAATTTTGATTCTGCTCTGACTTTAACCGGAGATTACTTGCTCCTCTTCTTTTTTCCTTTTTTTTTTTGGTTAGATGTTATTAGTCTTGTTATTTTCTTTTATGTTATGTGATATTTTTCATGGAGACATGTTGTTTCCAGTGTGGGATAGAGATTGTGTTAATCGCACTTACTTGTGTTTTATGTTGTGTATAAAAACTCTCTTTTAAAAACCCAATAAAAATATTGTTGAAACAGAAATGACTTCTAAGCCTCAAAATAATGACTTTTTTTCCTAAGGTGGTAGGAATGAAACTCAGTGCGGGCTGGATGGGGTCCCCCCTGGGCACCGCAGACCTAAGCTTGTTTAACTCCTACCTCTTAAAGGGACCGAGAAAAAATGACCTTTTCTGCACTCCAATGTAAGTCAATGGGGCGATTTTTTGGCTATGTGCTAGAAATGAAATTGAGTGCGGATTGGATGACAGGCACCCTAGACACCCAGGCTCGGCTTTAGTTTCACGTGTATCTCTTAAGCCGGCAGAGAAAACCCACCTAATATGAGCTCCACACAATTGAATTAGAGACGCCGTTGATTTTCTATGGGAATTGCAGAAATGACTTCTAAGCCTCAAAATAATGACTTTTTTTCCTAAGGTGTTAGGAATGAAACTCAGTGCGGGCTGGATGGGGTCCCCCCTGGGCACCGCAGACCTAAGCTTGTTTAACTCCTACCTCTTAAAGGGACCGAGAAAAAATGACCTTTTCTGCACTCCAATGTAAGTCAATGGGGCGATTTTTTGGCTATGTGCTAGAAATGAAATTCAGTGCGGATTGGATGACAGGCACCCTAGGCACCCAGGATCGGCTTTAGTTTCACGTGTATCTCTTAAGCCGGCAGAGAAAACCCACCTGATATGCGCTCCACACAATTGAATTAGAGACGCCGTTGATTTTCTATGGGAATTGCAGAAATGACTTCTAAGCCTCAAAATAATGACTTATTTTCCTAAGGTGGTAGGAATGAAACTCAGTGCAGGCTGGATGGGGTCCCCCCTGGGCACCGCAGACCTAAGCTTGTTTAACTCCTACCTCTTAAAGGGACCGAGAAAAAATGACCTTTTCTGCACTCCAATGTAAGTCAATGGGGCGATTTTTTGGCTATGTGCTAGAAATGAAATTGAGTGCGGATTGGATGACAGGCACCCTAGGCACCCAGGATCGGCTTTAGTTTCACGTGTATCTCTTAAGCCGGCAGAGAAAAATCTACCTGATATGCGCTCCACACAATTGAATAGAGACGCCGTTGATTTTCTATGGGAATTGCAGAAATGACTTCTAAGCCTCAAAATAATGACTTTTTTTCCTAAGGTGGTAGGAATGAAACTCAGTGCGGGCTGGATGGGGTCCCCCCTGGGCACCGCAGACCTAAGCTTGTTTAACTCCTACCTCTTAAAGGGACCGAGAAAAAATGACCTTTTCTGCACTCCAATGTAAGTCAATGGGGCGATTTTTTGGCTATGTGCTAGAAATGAAATTCAGTGCGGATTGGATGACAGGCACCCTAGGCACCCAGGATCGGCTTTAGTTTCACGTGTATCTCTTAAGCCGGCAGAGAAAACCCACCTGATATGCGCTCCACACAATTGAATAGAGACGCCGTTGATTTTCTATGGGAATTGCAGAAATGACTTCTAAGCCTCAAAATAATGACTTTTTTTCCTAAGGTGGTAGGAATGAAACTCAGTGCGGGCTGGATGGGGTCCCCCCTGGGCACCGCAGACCTAAGCTTGTTTAACTCCTACCTCTTAAAGGGACCGAGAAAAAATGACCTTTTCTGCACTCCAATGTAAGTCAATGGGGCGATTTTTTGGCTATGTGCTAGAAATGAAATTGCAGTGCGGATTGGATGACAGGCACCCTAGGCACCCAGGATCGGCTTTAGTTTCACGTGTATCTCTTAAGCCGGCAGAGAAAACCCACCTGATATGCGCTCCACACAATTGAATTAGAGACGCCGTTGATTTTCTATGGGAATTGCAGAAATGACTTCTAAGCCTCAAAATAATGACTTTTTTTCCTAAGGTGGTAGGAATGAAACTCAGTGCGGGCTGGATGGGGTCCCCCCTGGGCACCGCAGACCTAAGCTTGTTTAACTCCTACCTCTTAAAGGGACCGAGAAAAAATGACCTTTTCTGCACTCCAATGTAAGTCAATGGGGCGATTTTTTGGCTATGTGCTAGAAATGAAATTGCAGTGCGGATTGGATGACAGGCACCCTAGGCACCCAGGATCGGCTTTAGTTTCACGTGTATCTCTTAAGCCGGCAGAGAAAACCCACCTGATATGCGCTCCACACAATTGAATTAGAGACGCCGTTGATTTTCTATGGGAATTGCAGAAATGACTTCTAAGCCTCAAAATAATGACTTTTTTTCCTAAGGTGGTAGGAATGAAACTCAGTGCGGGCTGGATGGGGTCCCCCCTGGGCACCGCAGACCTAAGCTTGTTTAACTCCTACCTCTTAAAGGGACCGAGAAAAAATGACCTTTTCTGCACTCCAATGTAAGTCAATGGGGCGATTTTTTGGCTATGTGCTAGAAATGAAATTCAGTGCGGATTGGATGACAGGCACCCTAGGCACCCAGGATCGGCTTTAGTTTCACGTGTATCTCTTAAGCCGGCAGAGAAAACCCACCTGATATGCGCTCCACACAATTGAATTAGAGACGCCGTTGATTTTCTATGGGAATTGCAGAAATGACTTCTAAGCCTCAAAATAATGACTTTTTTTCCTAAGGTGGTAGGAATGAAACTCAGTGCGGGCTGGATGGGGTCCCCCCTGGGCACCGCAGACCTAAGCTTGTTTAACTCCTACCTCTTAAAGGGACCGAGAAAAAATGACCTTTTCTGCACTCCAATGTAAGTCAATGGGGCGATTTTTTGGCTATGTGCTAGAAATGAAATTCAGTGCGGATTGGATGACAGGCACCCTAGGCACCCAGGATCGGCTTTAGTTTCACGTGTATCTCTTAAGCCGGCAGAGAAAACCCACCTGATATGCGCTCCACACAATTGAATAGAGACGCCGTTGATTTTCTATGGGAATTGCAGAAATGACTTCTAAGCCTCAAAATAATGACTTTTTTTCCTAAGGTGGTAGGAATGAAACTCAGTGCGGGCTGGATGGGGTCCCCCCTGGGCACCGCAGACCTAAGCTTGTTTAACTCCTACCTCTTAAAGGGACCGAGAAAAAATGACCTTTTCTGCACTCCAATGTAAGTCAATGGGGCGATTTTTTGGCTATGTGCTAGAAATGAAATTCAGTGCGGATTGGATGACAGGCACCCTAGGCACCCAGGATCGGCTTTAGTTTCACGTGTATCTCTTAAGCCGGCAGAGAAAACCCACCTGATATGCGCTCCACACAATTGAATTAGAGACGCCGTTGATTTTCTATGGGAATTGCAGAAATGACTTCTAAGCCTCAAAATAATGACTTTTTTTCCTAAGGTGGTAGGAATGAAACTCAGTGCGGGCTGGATGGGGTCCCCCCTGGGCACCGCAGACCTAAGCTTGTTTAACTCCTACCTCTTAAAGGGACCGAGAAAAAATGACCTTTTCTGCACTCCAATGTAAGTCAATGGGGCGATTTTTTGGCTATGTGCTAGAAATGAAATTCAGTGCGGATTGGATGACAGGCACCCTAGGCACCCAGGATCGGCTTTAGTTTCACGTGTATCTCTTAAGCCGGCAGAGAAAACCCACCTGATATGCGCTCCACACAATTGAATTAGAGACGCCGTTGATTTTCTATGGGAATTGCAGAAATGACTTCTAAGCCTCAAAATAATGACTTTTTTTCCTAAGGTGGTAGGAATGAAACTCAGTGCGGGCTGGATGGGGTCCCCCCTGGGCACCGCAGACCTAAGCTTGTTTAACTCCTACCTCTTAAAGGGACCGAGAAAAAATGACCTTTTCTGCACTCCAATGTAAGTCAATGGGGCGATTTTTTGGCTATGTGCTAGAAATGAAATTGGAGTGCAGATTGGATGACAGGCACCCTAGGCACCCAGGATCGGCTTTAGTTTCACGTGTATCTCTTAAGCCGGCAGAGAAAACCCACCTGATATGCGCTCCACACAATTGAATTAGAGACGCCGTTGATTTTCTATGGGAATTGCAGAAATGACTTCTAAGCCTCAAAATAATGACTTTTTTTCCTAAGGTGGTAGGAATGAAACTCAGTGCGGGCTGGATGGGGTCCCCCCTGGGCACCGCAGACCTAAGCTTGTTTAACTCCTACCTCTTAAAGGGACCGAGAAAAAATGACCTTTTCTGCACTCCAATGTAAGTCAATGGGGCGATTTTTTGGCTATGTGCTAGAAATGAAATTCAGTGCGGATTGGATGACAGGCACCCTAGGCACCCAGGATCGGCTTTAGTTTCACGTGTATCTCTTAAGCCGGCAGAGAAAACCCACCTGATATGCGCTCCACACAATTGAATTAGAGACGCCGTTGATTTTCTTACTAATTTAGTTTTTATTAAAGAGAAAGAATTTTTTTTTTAACAGTTTGAATAAAGTCGTTATTAGTCGCTTGTAAAGTATAAAACATGCTAAAATAAGAAAAGGGAAATAGAAAGAAAGGAGAGAAAAAGGGTATGTAGGGAGAGATATGTGTAGCTAGTTCAGTGATTGTAAAAAAAACTACTGGACACAAAATATTCTACTTAAACCATAGTGATTTTTGTCCCAAATTTCTTCCTCAAAATAATTGAAATTTTTTACTCTTAAGCTATATTTACGTCTCAGAAAAATCTCCTAATATGATATTTAAGCTTGAAGAACGGAGCTGTGCATACAAAATATTAAAGATTATTTCCTTATGTGTCTAAGATAGGTGCCAAGGGTTAACAAAATCTTTAAATATGGCTAATGAAAGATTTTACGTTAAACCACGTCTGTGTGTGGGATGTTACTAGTTGCGAGCTTAATTACCATTTTTTTTTTTTTTTTTCATGTATGTGTCTATGGCGCCAAAGCCTAAGTTTGAAATAGCTACACAAAAAAAAGGAATAAAACACAAAGGAAAGATAGAAAAAACAAAAACAAAAAAAACCTCCAAAAAGCGTATCCAGTACGCGGAGGGACTAAGTGTGACAAAAGTCACCACGTCTTGTATGAACAAGACATACTACTGGGGGGACGTGAGTTGGCGCGTAGGCGGAATTTCTTCATATTAACCTGTTCTTGACCTAATTTGTGTTGTAAATAAGGTTATTCTTACTAGAAGGAGTCAGTCTGGAAGGCGCTAGAAAGAAGAATGTGAATCTACTTAGTTATCCGGGAGGCAGGAAGAAAAGAGCATTAGAAAGTGGTAAAGATACAGGACAGATAATACCATAATATATATGTTTACTGTGATCGGCGAAATTTGCATATATCACCATTTAGTTATATATATAGAGCTTACTTGCTGCTTCTTGAGATGAATCAAAAAAATATATATGAAAAGAGAACAGATGCTAAAATAGAATTAACAGGTTGCGAATCAGTGTCCACTCAAAACAATAAGTGAAACCTCTCCAGGTTGCTATGTCAGTCAGTCTTATGAAAATTGAAGATTTCCTCTTTTGAAGATTTCTCCAGGTTGTTGTGTCAGTCAGTCTCCTGAAGCTTTTTACCTCCGTTGAAGAACTAGCGCAGAGATTGGAGCAAATCAAAAGTGTCGAAGATAATTAAACTGTATCAACATCCTTTTTTCTTGTCAAGTATTTATCTTCTTCCTTTGTGGGAGAGGATCTGACGCTGGAGCTCAGGATGACTTCACAAAGCTTTGATTGCATTATCAGTGGTTGTAGATAGTTCCTGTTTGTTATGTAAAGGCTTATAAATAACAGAGTAAGAAGAAGATGATGATATATCTTCTGGAGAGTTGTCATTTTTGGAATAGAAAGATTCACAATTAGATAAGTCTTTGGTTAGTCTTATAGGGAGTGAGAGCTCTTGAAGGTAATTTGAAACAATATATTTAGCTTCAATAGTTTGAGAGGAAGCAGCCTTAGTAACTTTCTGGGGATTCAATGATTGTGTACCTGCTTGAATATTTCGTGCTGCAGGCTCTATGTTGACTCTTGTGTTAATAAAGGAGCTGTGCTTTCTACAAGTATGAGGACTCAGGCTTGTAAAGGAGGGGGAGGGAGGGGGGGAGACTGCTGCATTGCAACTGCTGATCTCTCTTTGCTGTGAATTTGCACTGTCTCCTGTAATCATGTTTGTCGGCTGAACAGTGTCTCCTGACAGCCCCACATCCCTTCTCACTCTCCTGTAACGTTAGTGAGATAAATCTATTGTAGCTCTGTCCCAGCTGCTTACCGGGCTCTGATGAATGCAGTGTGTCACTCTGATTACTGCTGCCAGTGCCGTTCTGTGTGTGGCCGTGGGCGCCATCTTGAATTCCCGACCGGGAGGAGAA
Source organism: Dendropsophus ebraccatus (assembly GCA_027789725.1). Lineage (NCBI taxonomy): Eukaryota > Metazoa > Chordata > Amphibia > Anura > Hylidae > Dendropsophus > Dendropsophus ebraccatus. Next base: position 56,021 of record JAQFWZ010000221.1, on the reverse strand, counting down.
CTCTGTTACCCTGCGGGGGAAAGATTCCCCTCTGCTCTTCCTTGCTGCTACTTGCATTGTAGGGGTGTTCGGTGATCCGATGATGCCGGTAAATGAGCTGTGCGGGTCCCCAATTTCCTCCTCTAGTTGCTCAGGTCAGGAGCTCTCCATTCATGCTGCCATCCGCCTCGGCGCCAAGCCACGCCCCCCGCCGTTGATTTTCTATGGGAATTGCAGAAATGACTTCTAAGCCTCAAAATAATGACTTTTTTTCCTAAGGTGGTAGGAATGAAACTCAGTGCGGGCTGGATGGGGTCCCCCCTGGGCACCGCAGACCTAAGCTTGTTTAACTCCTACCTCTTAAAGGGACCGAGAAAAAATGACCTTTTCTGCACTCCAATGTAAGTCAATGGGGCGATTTTTTGGCTATGTGCTAGAAATGAAATTGAGTGCGGATTGGATGACAGGCACCCTAGGCACCCAGGATCGGCTTTAGTTTCACATGTATCTCTTAAGCCGGCAGAGAAAACCCACCTGATATGCGCTCCACACAATTGAATTAGAGACGCCGTTGATTTTCTTGCAAATTAAGTTTTTATTTAAAAGAAAAGAATTTTTTAACAATATGTTATAAAAGATATCAGTCGCTTAAAATAACATATGCTGGGTATAGACAATAGAAAAGGAAAAAGAGGGGTGAGAAATAGGGTGGTATGGAAGAGAGTGTGCAGCTAATTCAAAAGTTGTGGTAAACTCTGGTACTTATACCGTATTGGCGTCTCAGAGCCACCTCCCAATACAATGTTTGAAGTTATGGATCTAAGATGTGAGTACCTAAATCAGTTGTGAGCTTTCCAAATTCTTTTGATTCATCGAGGTGTCTCTGTGGCGCCAAAGCATGATTTCGAAACAGCTGCACAAAAAACAAACAAAAAAAAAAAAAAAAAAAAAAAAAGAAAAACAGGGATAGAAAGCAGGAAGGTAAAGAGAAAACCAAAAAAACGTACCAAGTACGTCGGGGGACTAAGTGTGACAATAGTCACAAAGTCTTGTTTAAACAAGACATACTATTGGGGTACGTGGGTTGGAGTGTCAGAGGAAACAATAAAATAAACTGTCAAGGCCTTTTAGGCGTAATAACTTCCTATATAGGAGTCTCTGTAGCTTAATTTAACTATCAAAAGGGTAGCTGTCACTTAAATATGTAGATAAGTTAAAGAGAGCTTGATAGAACGTCAAATGAAGGAATAAGAGATATAAGAACCAAGCATGTCTTTAAAAAAACTAGTTCTGAGAAGAAATTTTAATTAAAACTTACTATTTTACCAACTTCGAAAACTACTTAATGAAAAGAAATAACAGGTAAAGAAATATGATACATAAATATAAACCACAATATCGACTTATATAGGAATTGTTATCTTAACCAATCTTCTTCTGTCTTTGTGGAAGTGGATCAGGAGTAGACGCATCCTTCTCTAGACTTTCGGAAGTCCTTGGACGGGTTTGAGAGATGTATGTCGGTGTTGGTAGAATCATTGTACGATGGAGATCGCACCAATCTGGCAAACATAAGTCATTCAAGTTCAGAGTATTCAAGAATCCTGGTAATTCGTCTGGATCCCGTAAAATAGCAAAACCTCCAGGATGTTTGACCGAGATAGAAAAAGGGAAGCCCCATTTATAATGTAGATTCTTTTCTTGTAATTTTTGTGTTAAGGGTTTTAGAGTCGCTCTTTGTCTCAATGTAAGCATGGATAAATCTTTAAAAAGTAGAATTTTGTTCCCTTTATACTCAATGTTCTTAAGTTGTCTTGCCTTAGCCATTATTTCTTCTTTTAGGGCAAAGAAATGAATCCTACAGATGACATCTCTTGGTCTTTTTAAGTCAGGACCTTTTTGCTTAAGAGCTCTGTGAGCACTGTCAATTTCTATGAATTCGTCATGAGGTCTTTCCAGTATTTTGTTAAAAATTGTTGTCAGTACTCCAAAAAGATCATTGGTTTTAACCTCTTCTGTGAGCCCCCTTATTCTTACATTATTTCTTCTACTTCTATTTTCGTTATCATCCAATCTGAGTGTGATCATTTTTTGTGATTTTTCTAATGCTTGGGTTTTAAGGATCAGTTCATTAATTTGTGATTCTTGTTTTGTCTGCTTCTTCTCCACCTTATCAGTTATTTTACTTAAAGCTGTAAGATTGTCTTGAACAGTAGAGAGATCTTTTCTCCACAGCGATTTTATTTCGGTCACTATATTGTTGATATCTTGCTTTGTAGGTAACAATGACAGAAGTGCTTGAAGCTCTGGGTGGCTCTGTAAAGCTTCCACTGCAACATCATGTGAAATATTCTGTGTGGAGTTAGATGCTATGGATCTATCAGTAACTGAGTGTACTGAAGAGGAAGAGTCGTCGTCTGAGAAATCGTCATTTTTAGTGAAAAATGATTTATCTAAATCTCTTTTGCTCGGAGTGCGCAGCAATTTCTTTTTGTTAGGTGGTATGTGCTCAGTATCAGATTCATTTGGAGTATTAAAAACATCTGAATCGCTAGAGTCTCTAGCTTGTCTCTTCTGATATTTTACACCTGCTGAAATATGTATGTTCTGATCCTCAGTGCGCTGCGGTTCTTTTTTAGTGTAGGATGTTTTGATCTTATGTCCCATAGTATTGACACTTTTTATTTTGGGTCTGGTAGAGTCTAAATGTGAGCTATTTATTGCCCCTTCATCTTTATCAAAGCCTGTGTCCTCTTTTACTAATAACATGGCTGCTGGACTGGTAGGCTGTACATCAGAGTCCCCCTGTATTTCCATTAAATAATTCTTTGCTGTGGTAATCTGTGAGAGAGAGGAGGGCTGTGTTGTGCTGTTACTCACATTTACTGTCTTCTCTGACATCAATTGAGCTGTTAACAAGCCGTTCTCGGGAGTTGTGTCTCGGCTTGAATCATCCAAGATGGCCGCTGTTTGTTTCTCTTTGTAAGCAGCGGCTCTCTTTACCTGCCAAACTCTTCTTCTTTTGGTCAGAATCTTTGTTTGAAGCTCTCTGGGTGTTCTTGAGAGCTTCCTTTTTCTTCTCCTTCTTATTTTGCTTGAGGGCACCCGACATTGTAGCTAATAACTCCTAATTAGTGCTGGCCTGAGACGGAGAGCTCTTCACATGTGACCGTCCTCCAGCGCTCCAAGCCACGCCCCGCCGTTGATTTTCTATGGGAATTGCAGAAATGACTTCTAAGCCTCAAAATAATGACTTTTTTTCCTAAGGTGGTAGGAATGAAACTCAGTGCGGGCTGGATGGGGTCCCCCCTGGGCACCGCAGACCTAAGCTTGTTTAACTCCTACCTCTTAAAGGGACCGAGAAAAAATGACCTTTTCTGCACTCCAATGTAAGTCAATGGGGCGATTTTTTGGCTATGTGCTAGAAATGAAATTCAGTGCGGATTGGATGACAGGCACCCTAGGCACCCAGGATCGGCTTTAGTTTCACGTGTATCTCTTAAGCCGGCAGAGAAAACCCACCTGATATGCGCTCCACACAATTGAATTAGAGACGCCGTTGATTTTCTTGCAAATTAAGTTTTTATTTAAAAGAAAAGAATTTTTTAACAATATGTTATAAAAGATATCAGTCGCTTAAAATAACATATGCTGGGTATAGACAATAGAAAAGGAAAAAGAGGGGTGAGAAATAGGGTGGTATGGAAGAGAGTGTGCAGCTAATTCAAAAGTTATGGTAAACTCTGGTACTAATACCGTACTGGCGTCTCAGAGCCACCTCCCAATACAATGTTTGAAGTTATGGATCTAAGATGTGAGTGCCTAAATCAGTTGTGAGCTTCCCAAATTCTTTTGATTCATCGAGGTGTCTCTGTGGCGCCAAAGCATGATTTTCGAAACAGCTGCACAAAAAAAAAAAACAAAAAAAAAGAAAAACAGGGACAGAAAGCAGGAAGGTAAAGAGAAAACCAAAAAAACGTACCAAGTACGCCGGGGGACTAAGTGTGACAATAGTCACAAAGTCTTGTTTAAACAAGACATACTATTGGGGTACGTGGGTTGGAGTGTCAGAGGAAACAATAAAATAAACTGTCAAGGCCTTTTAGGCGTAATAACTTCCTATATAGGAGTCTCTGTAGCTTAATTTAACTATCAAAAGGGTAGCTGTCACTTAAATATGTAGATAAGTTAAAGAGAGCTTGATAGAACGTCAAATGAAGGAATAAGAGATATAAGAACCAAGCATGTCTTTAAAAAATCTAGTTCTGAGAAGAAATTTTAATTAAAACTTACTATTTTACTAACTTCGAAAACTACTTAATGAAAAGAAATAACAGGTAAAGAAATATGATACATTAATATAAACCACAATATCGACTTATATAGAAATTGTTATCTTAACCAATCTTCTTCTGTCTTTGTGGAAGTGGATCAGGAGTAGACGTATCCTTCTCTAGACTTTCGGAAGTCCTTGGACGGGTTTGAGAGATGTATGGCGGTGGTGGTAGAATCATTGTACGATGGAGATCGCACCAATCTGGCAAACATAAGTCATTCAAGTTCAGAGTATTTAAGAATCCTGGTAATTCGTCTGGATCCCGTAAAATAGCAAAACCTCCAGGATGTTTGACCGAGATAGAAAAAGGGAAGCCCCATTTATAATGTAGATTCTTTTCTTGTAATTTTTGTGTTAAGGGTTTTAGAGTCGCTCTTTGTCTCAATGTAAGCATGGATAAATCTTTAAAAAGTAGAATTTTGTTCCCTTTATACTCAATGTTCTTAAGGTGTCTTGCCTTAGCCATTATTTCTTCTTTTAGGGCAAAGAAATGAATCCTACAGATGACATCTCTTGGTCTTTTTAAGTCAGGACCTTTTTGCTTAAGAGCTCTGTGAGCACTGTCAATTTCTATGAATTCGTCATGAGGTCTTTCCAGTATTTTGTTAAAAATTGTTGTCAGTACTCCAAAAAGATCATTGGTTTTAACCTCTTCTGTGAGCCCCCTTATTCTTACATTATTTCTTCTACTTCTATTTTCGTTATCATCCAATCTGAGTGTGATCATTTTTTGTGATTTTTCTAATGCTTGGGTTTTAAGGATCAGTTCATTAATTTGTGATTCTTGTTTTGTCTGCTTCTTCTCCACCTTATCAGTTATTTTACTTAAAGCTGTAAGATTGTCTTGAACAGTAGAGAGATCTTTTCTCCACAGCGATTTTATTTCGATCACTATATTGTTGATATCTTGCTTTGTAGGTAACAATGACAGAAGTGCTTGAAGCTCTGGGTGGCTCTGTAAAGCTTCCACTGCAACATCATGTGAAATATTCTGTGTGGAGTTAGATGCTATGGATCTATCAGTAACTGAGTGTACTGAAGAGGAAGAGTCGTCGTCTGAGAAATCGTCATTTTTAGTGAAAAATGATTTATCTAAATCTCTTTTGCTCGGAGTGCGCAGCAATTTCTTTTTGTTAGGTGGTATGTGCTCAGTATCAGATTCATTTGGAGTATTAAAAACATCTGAATCGCTAGAGTCTCTAGCTTGTCTCTTCTGATATTTTACACCTGCTGAAATATGTATGTTCTGATCCTCAGTGCGCTGCGGTTCTTTTTTAGTGTAGGATGTTTTGATCTTATGTCCCATAATATTGACACTTTTTATTTTGGGTCTGGTAGAGTCTAAATGTGAGCTATTTATTGCCCCTTCATCTTTATCAAAGCCTGTGTCCTCTTTTTCTAATAACATGGCTGCTGGACTGGTAGGCTGTATATCAGAGTCCCCCTGTATTTCCATTAAATAATTCTTTGCTGTGGTGATCTGTGAGATAGAGGAGGGCTGTGTTGTGCTGTTACTCACATTTGCTGTCTTCTCTGACATCAATTGAGCTGTTAACAAGCCGTTCTCAGGAGTTGTGTCTCGGCTTGAATCATCCAAGATGGCCGCTGTTTCAGTTTCTCTTTGTAAGCAGCGGCTCTCTTTACCTGCCAAACTCTTCTTCTTTTGGTCAGAATCTTTGTTTGAAGCTCTCTGGGTGTTCTTGAGTGCTTCCTTTTTCTTCTCCTTCTTATTTTGCTTGAGAGCACCCGACATTGTAGCTAATAACTCCTAATTAGTGCTGGCCTGAGACGGAGAGCTCTTCACATGCGACCGTCCTCCAGTGCTCCAAGCCACGCCCCCCGCCATTGATTTTCTATGGGAATTGCAGAAATGACTTCTAAGCCTCAAAATAATGACTTTTTTTCCTAAGGTGGTAGGAATGAAACTCAGTGTGGGCTGGATGGGGTCCCCCCTGGGCACCGCAGACCTAAGCTTGTTTAACTCCTACCTCTTAAAGGGACCGAGAAAAAATGACCTTTTCTGCACTCCAATGTAAGTCAATGGGGCGATTTTTTGGCTATGTGCTAGAAATGAAATTCAGTGCGGATTGGATGACAGGCACCCTAGGCACCCAGGATCGGCTTTAGTTTCACGTGTATCTCTTAAGCCGGCAGAGAAAATCCACCTGATATGCGCTCCACACAATTGAATAGAGACGCCATTGATTTTCTATGGGAATTGCAGAAATGACTTCTAAGCCTCAAAATAATGACTTTTTTTCCTAAGGTGGTAGGAATGAAACTCAGTGCGGGCTGGATGGGGTCCCCCCTGGGCACCGCAGACCTAAGCTTGTTTAACTCCTACCTCTTAAAGGGACCGAGAAAAAATGACCTTTTCTGCACTCCAATGTAAGTCAATGGGGCGATTTTTTGGCTATGTGCTAGAAATGAAATTCAGTGCGGATTGGATGACAGGCACCCTAGGCACCCAGGATCGGCTTTAGTTTCACGTGTATCTCTTAAGCCGGCAGAGAAAATCCACCTGATATGCGCTCCACACAATTGAATAGAGACGCCGTTGATTTTCTATGGGAATTGCAGAAATGACTTCTAAGCCTCAAAATAATGACTTTTTTTCCTAAGGTGGTAGGAATGAAACTCAGTGCGGGCTGGATGGGGTCCCCCCTGGGCACCGCAGACCTAAGCTTGTTTAACTCCTACCTCTTAAAGGGACCGAGAAAAAATGACCTTTTCTGCACTCCAATGTAAGTCAATGGGGCGATTTTTTGGCTATGTGCTAGAAATGAAATTCAGTGCGGATTGGATGACAGGCACCCTAGGCACCCAGGATCGGCTTTAGTTTCACGTGTATCTCTTAAGCCGGCAGAGAAAATCCACCTGATATGCGCTCCACACAATTGAATAGAGACGCCATTGATTTTCTATGGGAATTGCAGAAATGACTTCTAAGCCTCAAAATAATGACTTTTTTTCCTAAGGTGGTAGGAATGAAACTCAGTGTGGGCTGGATGGGGTCCCCCCTGGGCACCGCAGACCTAAGCTTGTTTAACTCCTACCTCTTAAAGGGACCGAGAAAAAATGACCTTTTCTGCACTCCAATGTAAGTCAATGGGGCGATTTTTTGGCTATGTGCTAGAAATGAAATTCAGTGCGGATTGGATGACAGGCACCCTAGGCACCCAGGATCGGCTTTAGTTTCACGTGTATCTCTTAAGGCGGCAGAGAAAATCCACCTGATATGCGCTCCACACAATTGAATAGAGACGCCGTTGATTTTCTATGGGAATTGCAGAAATGACTTCTAAGCCTCAAAATAATGACTTTTTTTTCCTAAGGTGGTAGGAATGAAACTCAGTGCGGGCTGGATGGGGTCCCCCCTGGGCACCGCAGACCTAAGCTTGTTTAACTCCTACCTCTTAAAGGGACCGAGAAAAAATGACCTTTTCTGCACTCCAATGTAAGTCAATGGGGCGATTTTTTGGCTATGTGCTAGAAATGAAATTCAGTGCGGATTGGATGACAGGCACCCTAGGCACCCAGGATCGGCTTTAGTTTCACGTGTATCTCTTAAGCCGGCAGAGAAAATCCACCTGATATGCGCTCCACACAATTGAATAGAGACGCCGTTGATTTTCTATGGGAATTGCAGAAATGACTTCTAAGCCTCAAAATAATGACTTTTTTTCCTAAGGTGGTAGGAATGAAACTCAGTGCGGGCTGGATGGGGTCCCCCCTGGGCACCGCAGACCTAAGCTTGTTTAACTCCTACCTCTTAAAGGGACCGAGAAAAAATGACCTTTTCTGCACTCCAATGTAAGTCAATGGGGCGATTTTTTGGCTATGTGCTAGAAATGAAATTCAGTGCGGATTGGATGACAGGCACCCTAGGCACCCAGGATCGGCTTTAGTTTCACGTGTATCTCTTAAGCCGGCAGAGAAAACCCACCTGATATGCGCTCCACACAATTGAATTAGAGACGCCGTTGATTTTCTATGGGAATTGCAGAAATGACTTCTAAGCCTCAAAATAATGACTTTTTTTCCTAAGGTGGTAGGAATGAAACTCAGTGCGGGCTGGATGGGGTCCCCCCTGGGCACCGCAGACCTAAGCTTGTTTAACTCCTACCTCTTAAAGGGACCGAGAAAAAATGACCTTTTCTGCACTCCAATGTAAGTCAATGGGGCGATTTTTTGGCTATGTGCTAGAAATGAAATTCAGTGCGGATTGGATGACAGGCACCCTAGGCACCCAGGATCGGCTTTAGTTTCACGTGTATCTCTTAAGCCGGCAGAGAAAACCCACCTGATATGCGCTCCACACAATTGAATTAGAGACGCCGTTGATTTTCTATGGGAATTGCAGAAATGACTTCTAAGCCTCAAAATAATGACTTTTTTTCCTAAGGTGGTAGGAATGAAACTCAGTGCGGGCTGGATGGGGTCCCCCCTGGGCACCGCAGACCTAAGCTTGTTTAACTCCTACCTCTTAAAGGGACCGAGAAAAAATGACCTTTTCTGCACTCCAATGTAAGTCAATGGGGCGATTTTTTGGCTATGTGCTAGAAATGAAATTCAGTGCGGATTGGATGACAGGCACCCTAGGCACCCAGGATCGGCTTTAGTTTCACGTGTATCTCTTAAGCCGGCAGAGAAAATCCACCTGATATGCGCTCCACACAATTGAATAGAGACGCCATTGATTTTCTATGGGAATTGCAGAAATGACTTCTAAGCCTCAAAATAATGACTTTTTTTCCTAAGGTGGTAGGAATGAAACTCAGTGTGGGCTGGATGGGGTCCCCCCTGGGCACCGCAGACCTAAGCTTGTTTAACTCCTACCTCTTAAAGGGACCGAGAAAAAATGACCTTTTCTGCACTCCAATGTAAGTCAATGGGGCGATTTTTTGGCTATGTGCTAGAAATGAAATTCAGTGCGGATTGGATGACAGGCACCCTAGGCACCCAGGATCGGCATTAGTTTCACGTGTATCTCTTAAGCCGGCAGAGAAAACCCACCTGATATGCGCTCCACACAATTGAATTAGAGACGCCGTTGATTTTCTATGGGAATTGCAGAAATGACTTCTAAGCCTCAAAATAATGACTTTTTTTCCTAAGGTGGTAGGAATGAAACTCAGTGCGGGCTGGATGGGGTCCCCCCTGGGCACCGCAGACCTAAGCTTGTTTAACTCCTACCTCTTAAAGGGACCGAGAAAAAATGACCTTTTCTGCACTCCAATGTAAGTCAATGGGGCGATTTTTTGGCTATGTGCTAGAAATGAAATTCAGTGCGGATTGGATGACAGGCACCCTAGGCACCCAGGATCGGCTTTAGTTTCACGTGTATCTCTTAAGCCGGCAGAGAAAACCCACCTGATATGCGCTCCACACAATTGAATTAGAGACGCCGTTGATTTTCTATGGGAATTGCAGAAATGACTTCTAAGCCTCAAAATAATGACTTTTTTTCCTAAGGTGGTAGGAATGAAACTCAGTGCGGGCTGGATGGGGTCCCCCCTGGGCACCGCAGACCTAAGCTTGTTTAACTCCTACCTCTTAAAGGGACCGAGAAAAAATGACCTTTTCTGCACTCCAATGTAAGTCAATGGGGCGATTTTTTGGCTATGTGCTAGAAATGAAATTCAGTGCGGATTGGATGACAGGCACCCTAGGCACCCAGGATCGGCTTTAGTTTCACGTGTATCTCTTAAGCCGGCAGAGAAAACCCACCTGATATGCGCTCCACACAATTGAATAGAGACGCCGTTGATTTTCTATGGGAATTGCAGAAATGACTTCTAAGCCTCAAAATAATGACTTTTTTTCCTAAGGTGGTAGGAATGAAACTCAGTGCGGGCTGGATGGGGTCCCCCCTGGGCACCGCAGACCTAAGCTTGTTTAACTCCTACCTCTTAAAGGGACCGAGAAAAAATGACCTTTTCTGCACTCCAATGTAAGTCAATGGGGCGATTTTTTGGCTATGTGCTAGAAATGAAATTCAGTGCGGATTGGATGACAGGCACCCTAGGCACCCAGGATCGGCTTTAGTTTCACGTGTATCTCTTAAGCCGGCAGAGAAAATCCACCTGATATGCGCTCCACACAATTGAATAGAGACGCCATTGATTTTCTATGGGAATTGCAGAAATGACTTCTAAGCCTCAAAATAATGACTTTTTTTCCTAAGGTGGTAGGAATGAAACTCAGTGTGGGCTGGATGGGGTCCCCCCTGGGCACCGCAGACCTAAGCTTGTTTAACTCCTACCTCTTAAAGGGACCGAGAAAAAATGACCTTTTCTGCACTCCAATGTAAGTCAATGGGGCGATTTTTTGGCTATGTGCTAGAAATGAAATTCAGTGCGGATTGGATGACAGGCACCCTAGGCACCCAGGATCGGCTTTAGTTTCACGTGTATCTCTTAAGCCGGCAGAGAAAACCCACCTGATATGCGCTCCACACAATTGAATTAGAGACGCCGTTGATTTTCTATGGGAATTGCAGAAATGACTTCTAAGCCTCAAAATAATGACTTTTTTTCCTAAGGTGGTAGGAATGAAACTCAGTGCGGGCTGGATGGGGTCCCCCCTGGGCACCGCAGACCTAAGCTTGTTTAACTCCTACCTCTTAAAGGGACCGAGAAAAAATTACCTTTTCTGCACTCCAATGTAAGTCAATGGGGCGATTTTTTGGCTATGTGCTAGAAATGAAATTCAGTGCGGATTGGATGACAGGCACCCTAGGCACCCAGGATCGGCTTTAGTTTCACGTGTATCTCTTAAGCCGGCAGAGAAAACCCACCTGATATGCGCTCCACACAATTGAATAGAGACGCCGTTGATTTTCTATGGGAATTGCAGAAATGACTTCTAAGCCTCAAAATAATGACTTTTTTTCCTAAGGTGGTAGGAATGAAACTCAGTGGGGGCTGGATGGGGTCCCCCCTGGGCACCGCAGACCTAAGCTTGTTTAACTCCTACCTCTTAAAGGGACCGAGAAAAAATGACCTTTTCTGCACTCCAATGTAAGTCAATGGGGCGATTTTTTGGCTATGTGCTAGAAATGAAATTCAGTGCGGATTGGATGACAGGCACCCTAGGCACCCAGGATCGGCTTTAGTTTCACGTGTATCTCTTAAGCCGGCAGAGAAAACCCACCTGATATGCGCTCCACACAATTGAATTAGAGACGCCGTTGATTTTCTATGGGAATTGCAGAAAATGACTTCTAAGCCTCAAAATAATGACTTTTTTTCCTAAGGTGGTAGGAATGAAACTCAGTGCGGGCTGGATGGGGTCCCCCCTGGGCACCGCAGACCTAAGCTTGTTTAACTCCTACCTCTTAAAGGGACCGAGAAAAAATGACCTTTTCTGCACTCCAATGTAAGTCAATGGGGCGATTTTTTGGCTATGTGCTAGAAATGAAATTCAGTGCGGATTGGATGACAGGCACCCTAGGCACCCAGGATCGGCTTTAGTTTCACGTGTATCTCTTAAGCCGGCAGAGAAAACCCACCTGATATGCGCTCCACACAATTGAATAGAGACGCCGTTGATTTTCTATGGGAATTGCAGAAATGACTTCTAAGCCTCAAAATAATGACTTTTTTTCCTAAGGTGGTAGGAATGAAACTCAGTGCGGGCTGGATGGGGTCCCCCCTGGGCACCGCAGACCTAAGCTTGTTTAACTCCTACCTCTTAAAGGGACCGAGAAAAAATGACCTTTTCTGCACTCCAATGTAAGTCAATGGGGCGATTTTTTGGCTATGTGCTAGAAATGAAATTGAGTGCGGATTGGATGACAGGCACCCTAGGCACCCAGGATCGGCTTTAGTTTCACGTGTATCTCTTAAGGCGGCAGAGAAAATCCACCTGATATGCGCTCCACACAATTGAATTAGAGACGCCGTTGATTTTCTATGGGAATTGCAGAAATGACTTCTAAGCCTCAAAATAATGACTTTTTTTCCTAAGGTGGTAGGAATGAAACTCAGTGCGGGCTGGATGGGGTCCCCCCTGGGCACCGCAGACCTAAGCTTGTTTAACTCCTACCTCTTAAAGGGACCGAGAAAAAATGACCTTTTCTGCACTCCAATGTAAGTCAATGGGGCGATTTTTGGCTATGTGCTAGAAATGAAATTCAGTGCGGATTGGATGACAGGCACCCTAGGCACCCAGGATCGGCTTTAGTTTCACGTGTATCTCTTAAGCCGGCAGAGAAAACCCACCTGATATGCGCTCCACACAATTGAATAGAGACGCCGTTGATTTTCTATGGGAATTGCAGAAATGACTTCTAAGCCTCAAAATAATGACTTTTTTTCCTAAGGTGGTAGGAATGAAACTCAGTGCGGGCTGGATGGGGTCCCCCTGGGCACCGCAGACCTAAGCTTGTTTAACTCCTACCTCTTAAAGGGACCGAGAAAAAATGACCTTTTCTGCACTCCAATGTAAGTCAATGGGGCGATTTTTTGGCTATGTGCTAGAAATGAAATTCAGTGCGGATTGGATGACAGGCACCCTAGGCACCCAGGATCGGCTTTAGTTTCACGTGTATCTCTTAAGCCGGCAGAGAAAACCCACCTGATATGCGCTCCACACAATTGAATAGAGACGCCGTTGATTTTCTATGGGAATTGCAGAAATGACTTCTAAGCCTCAAAATAATGACTTTTTTTCCTAAGGTGGTAGGAATGAAACTCAGTGTGCGGGCTGGATGGGGTTCCCCCTGGGCACCGCAGACCTAAGCTTGTTTAACTCCTACCTCTTAAAGGGACCGAGAAAAAATGACCTTTTCTGCACTCAATGTAATCAATGGGGCGATTTTTTGTCTATGTGCTAGAAATGAAATTCAGTGCGGATTGGATGACAGGCACCCTAGGCACCCAGGATCGGCTTTAGTTTCACGTGTATCTCTTAAGCCGGCAGAGAAAACCCACCTGATATGCGCTCCACACAATTGAATGACTTCTAAGCCTCAAAATAATGACTTTTTTTCCTAAGGTGGTAGGAATGAAACTCAGTGCGGGCTGGATGGGGTCCCCCCCTGGGCACCGCAGACCTAAGCTTGTTTAACTCCTACCTCTTAAAGGGACCGAGAGAAAAAATGACCTTTTCTGCCATTCAATGTAAGTCAATGGGGCGATTTTTTGGCTATGTGCTAGAAATGAAATTGAGTGCGGATTGGATGACAGGCACCCTAGGCACCCAGGATCGGCTTTAGTTTCACGTGTATCTCTAAAGCGGCAGAGAAAACCACCCTGATATGCGCTCCACACAATTTGAATAGAGACGCCGTTGATTTTCTATGGGAATTGCAGAATGACTTCTAAGCCTCAAAAATAATGAGCTTTTTTTCCTAAGGTGGTAGGAATGAAACTCAGTGCGGGGCTGGTTGGGGTCCCCCCTGGCCACCGCAGACCTAAGCTTGTTTAACTCCTACCTCTTAAAGGTACCGATAAAAAATGACCTTTTCTGCACTCCAATGTAAGTCAATGGGGCGATTTTTTGTCTACGTGCTAGAAATGAAATTGAGTGCGGATTGGATGACAGGCACCCTAGGCACCCAGGATCGGCTTTAGTTTCACGTGTATCTCTTAAGCCGGCAGAGAAAACCCACCTGATATGCGCTCCACACAATTGAATAGAGACGCCGTTGATTTTCTATGGGAATTGCAGAAATGACTTCTAAGCCTCAAAATAATGACTTTTTTTCCTAAGGTGGTAGGAATGAAACTCAGTGCGGGCTGGATGGGGTCCCCCCTGGGCACCGCAGACCTAAGCTTGTTTAACTCCTACCTCTTAAAGGGACCGAGAAAAATGACCTTTTCTGCACTCCAATGTAAGTCAATGGGGCGATTTTTTGGCTATGTGCTAGAAATGAAATTGAGTGCGGATTGGATGACAGGCACCCTAGGCACCCAGGATCGGCTTTAGTTTCACGTGTATCTCTTAAGCCGGCAGAGAAAATCTACCTGATATGCGCTCCACACAATTGAATAGAGACGCCGTTGATTTTCTATGGGAATTGCAGAAATGACTTCTGGTTCAATAAATTTTTATTGAAAGAATTTTTTCAAAAAGTTTTTATACATACATAACAAAAGAGAGAAACGGGGAAACAGCCCCGTAAAAAGAATTGCATTGTCCATGTCCATTACAACACACAGTCCCTCCTCCCGTGTCCCCTCCCAACACCTCATGGGAAAATGAAATGCGCAACCCAGAATGAGGGCCAGATAACAAATCTTAAGGTATACAGCTCGAGTGGCTAGTCATAAATTCAACCCCCAGGGGAGCGCACTGATAAGGTGTGCCCGTCGAGAGATCATCAATGGAAAAGGGCGAGGGAAGGACACCAGAGGAGGATAATTCCAATGGAAAAGAACACACACGACAATCAGAGTAGCCAGACAAAAAAGAAAGAGAACATACAGAAAACCCAAAAGAAAAGAAGAGACCAAAACAGTAGGCCTCAATAACCTGGACATAAAATTACCATGAAGCTATCTCCATCATCTGAAAGGAAACTCTTGGAGGTCCACGCCACCAATCCACCTTGTCTGAAACATGATAGACACAAAGATCGTGCAAACTCAGTCCTTAGAGAGGGGGTGCAGAGTGATGTATACAATGTTCCCAGGGGCCCCATATCTTAGTGAAAACTGTAATGGTATGCCTACTAAAAGCCATGAGCCTTTCTAATGCATAACAAAGGCGTATGTCAGTGATGATTTCCCCTATGTCTGGGGGGAGTGGTGATTTCCAGTGTCTCGTTATCCCCACTTTGGCTATGGTGAGAATCTTACAAACGAGAGGTTTAACTGGAGGGGGAATTCCCTCCAATTGTAAAAATAGCAAAGCCTGGGGGGCCGTAAGAGGTATCTGAGTACCGGTAGCTTCAAAAAGGAGTCGAGAAATGCCCCCCCAGTAGGGTAACATACAGGGGCAATCCCACAAAACATGCAACAACGTGCCAGTCTGACCACAGCCTCTCCAACATAATGGTGAGCTCTGAGGAAATAAAATACTCAATTTTTGTGGAGTATAATACCATTGCAAGCGTATTTTAATAGTATTCTCTCTATGAGCAGCTGAGGTTACAGACCTTAAGGACCACTTATAAGCAGACAGCCATTGGCTATCCGTAAATGACGTAGATAGGCTCCGTTCCCAGCTTTTCAAAGCCGTAGGCCTAAAAAAATCATGAAATCCACCCAACCACTCATAGAGGGAACGTAGGCCTTTCGTGTTAGTTACAAATGCTTGATAGAGAGAGATGTCCCAAAAAGCCAGGTCACTAGATGTCCCCGCGAGACAATGTCTTATTTGAAGATATAAGAAAAACGTTGAGGGGGCAAATTGTATTTAGATGTCAAAAAAAGAAGTCATAAAGTTGACCCTCTCGGGACAAGTCTTTAATTTTGTAAAGGCCCTTATCCTGCCACTGAGTCAATATCCTTGAAGAAATATGTGGTAAAGTGGCCGCTAAAGCAATAATAGGTGTAGGAAGGTCTAGGTGTTTTGTACTGCCTCCCCCCTGACTTGTGAAGTTGAATCCACATTTAAGTGTAGCTGCCATGGCTGGAGGGAAATTAGAGTATATAAATTTTTTGTTCCAAATGTGATAGTAAATCATGACACGGAGGGGAATCCTGCTATAGAAATCCTCTATCTGAAGCCAGGGTTTAAAATTAGATGGAAACGTGAGCCACTCTCGCGCTTGGTGGAGCAAGGTGGCTCTATAGTAATTAAAAACATTGGGGACCCCCAGTCCACCAAGTAAAGGAGGTCTAATCAAGACTCTATATGCAATCCGTGAGTGTTTATTATTCCAAATAAACTTAGAAATTACTGTGCGGACTTTTCGGAAAAACTGTAAAGGGATCTGGATCGGCAAGGCCCTAAACAAATAAAGGAGGCGAGGCAACAGTAGCATTTTAAATGCGGCTACCCTGCCAGACCAAGACACCTCCAAGTTGGTCATATCATGTGTCGATTTTTGTAAGTCAGCTAGAAGAGGGACATAATTCTTCTGATATAGTAGCCTCAGATTGGCTGTAATATGAGTCCCTAAGTATTTAATAGAGTCCTTTTGCCAGTCCAGATCACAACTCTTTCTCAACACGTCCAGGTCAGATGGAATAACATTTAATGGTAAGGCTTCAGATTTAGTGGAGTTCAATTTATAATAGGAAACCTTACTGAAAGTGGATAATAAGGATAAAGCTCTAGGCAGCGATTTCTGGGGATAGGCCAGGGTCAATATAATGTCGTCAGCATATAGTGATAATTTGTGAGTAGATCTGCCAATCTGTATACCCACCATTTGGGGGTCATCTCTCATCAGCTGGGCTAAAGGTTCCATTGACATAACAAATAGCAGAGGGGAAAAAGGACACCCCTGCCTCGTGCCATTTGTTATGTGGAACGCAGGAGATAAAGTGCCATTAATGAAAACCCTCGCAGAGGGAGCAGAGTACAATGCCTGAATGCTCTGTAAAATAGGGCCCTGCAATCCAAATTTCCGTAATACCGAGAAGGCGAACGACCAAGAAATACGGTCGAACGCCTTCTCGGCATCAAGAGAGACCGCCACCGCCGGCACTCTGTTTGAATTAATATAGTGAAATATATTTACTACTCGTCTAGTATTATCATATGTCTGTCTATTTTTTAAGAAGCCGGTTTGGTCTCCATGTATCAAAGAGGGCAATATCTCAGACAACCGAGAAGCCAAGATCTTCGCAAAGATCTTGGCGTCGCAATTTAACAAGGATATTGGGCGGAAATTCGCTGGTCTATCAGGTGTTTTCCCAGGTTTGGGGAGGGCTACAATAATAGCCGCCTGATTTTCTGGAGGCAATGAGCCTGCAGTTTGGGCACCTACAAAAAACCTAGTCATATACGGGGAAAGGATATCAGAAAAAACTTTATAGTAATGACAAGTAAGCCCATCCGGGCCAGGGGATTTGCCAATCGGTAATTCTTTTATAGATCGAGAGACCTCTGTTTGGGTAATTGGGGAATTAAGCAAGGCTAGTTGTTCGGAATTTAGGGAGGGAAGTTTAATATTTTCTAAAAATTGATCAATCTCTTGGGTGGTAGGTTGGTGGGTGCTAGTATCCAGTCTCAGATTATATAATTTCTCATAGTATGACTGGAAATTGGAGGCTATATCCCTAGGATCTATGAGTTTACTGCCTGAGGCGGTGTCGATGAAAAAAGGAATTCGGGCCTTAGTGTGTTGGGCCTTAAGTTTCCTCGCCAGGGTCCTCCCGGCCTTATCTCCCTCCGAGTAAAACACCGACCTGGCTTTTTGAAGGGATCTCTCATAATCCATCAACATTAATGACCGCAGGTCCTCTCGGGATCTTCTAAGTTCTGCTAACGTTTGGGAAGACTGATTAGACTTATGCAATATTTCCAAACGCTTAACTTCAGAAAGAAGAAAATCAAACCGCTTAGATCGGTCCTTCTTGACCCAAGAACCCATTGTATTAGCTTCCCCCGTACAACCGCCTTATGGGCGTTCCACAATGTACTATCCAAAACTTCGCCATTGTCATTTTCAGCAAAATAATTCTTCAAGTAATCTGACAGTTGAGTGCGGTACTTTTCATGGGAAATTATGTAGGAGTTGCACCTCCAAAGATACGTTGGGGGGGCATCCATTTGCTCCCTGAGCGAGACCGGGCTGTGATTCCAAGTCCCTATCTCAATTTTCGAGGAGTGGAGACTTGTCGGACTTATCAAAATGGCAAGATCATCCTAGAATAAGAGTCCTCCAGGTAGCTGAGCCATTCAAGGAGCTCATTCTCCCCGCTGCCGGTCTCATCAGAGTCGGGCCACAAGTCCCCCCAGCCTCCCGCCGTTGATTTTCTATGGGAATTGCAGAAATGACTTCTAAGCCTCAAAATAATGACTTTTTTTCCTAAGGTGGTAGGAATGAAACTCAGTGCGGGCTGGATGGGGTCCCCCCTGGGCACCGCAGACCTAAGCTTGTTTAACTCCTACCTCTTAAAGGGACCGAGAAAAAATGACCTTTTCTGCACTCCAATGTAAGTCAATGGGGCGATTTTTTGGCTATGTGCTAGATGAAATTCAGTGCGGATTGGATGACAGGCACCTAGGCACCCAGGATCGGCTTTAGTTTCACGTGTATCTCTTAAAGCCGCAGAGAAAACCCACCTGATATGCGCTCCACACAATTGAATTAGAGACGCCGTTGATTTTCTATGGGAATTGCAGAAATGACTTCTAAGCCTCAAAATAATGACTTTTTTCCTAAGGTGGTAGGAATGAAACTCAGTGCGGGCTGGATGGGGTCCCCCTGGGCACCGCAGACCTAAGCTTGTTTAACTCCTACCTCTTAAAGGGACCGAGAAAAAATGACCTTTTCTGCACTCCAATGTAAGTCAATGGGGCGATTTTTTGGCTATGTGCTAGAAATGAAATTCAGTGCGGATTGGATGACAGGCACCCTAGGCACCCAGGATCGGCTTTAGTTTCACGTGTATCTCTTAAGCCGGCAGAGAAAATCCACCTGATATGCGCTCCACACAATTGAATAGAGACGCCGTTGATTTTCTATGGGAATTGCAGAAATGACTTCTAAGCCTCAAAATAATGACTTTTTTTCCTAAGGTGGTAGGAATGAAACTCAGTGCGGGCTGGATGGGGTCCCCCCTGGGCACCGCAGACCTAAGCTTGTTTAACTCCTACCTCTTAAAGGGACCGAGAAAAAAATGACCTTTTCTGCACTCCAATGTAAGTCAATGGGGCGATTTTTTGGCTATGTGCTAGAAATGAAATTCAGTGCGGATTGGATGACAGGCACCCTAGGCACCCAGGATCGGCTTTAGTTTCACGTGTATCTCTTAAGCCGGCAGAGAAAACCCACCTGATATGCGCTCCACACAATTGAATAGAGACGCCAGTTGATTTTCTATGGGAATTGCAGAAATGACTTCTAAGCCTCAAAATAATGACTTTTTTTCCTAAGGTGGTAGGAATGAAACTCAGTTCGGGCTGGATGGGGTCCCCCCTGGGCACCGCAGACCTAAGCTTGTTTAACTCCTACCTCTTAAAGGGACCGAGAAAAAATGACCTTTTCTGCACTCCAATGTAAGTCAATGGGGCGATTTTTTGGCTATGTGCTAGAAATGAAATTCAGTGCGGATTGGATGACAGGCACCCTAGGCACCCAGGATCGGCTTTAGTTTCACGTGTATCTCTTAAGCCGGCAGAGAAAACCCACCTGATATGCGCTCCACACAATTGAATAGAGACGCCGTTGATTTTCTATGGGAATTGCAGAAATGACTTCTAAGCCTCAAAATAATGACTTTTTTCCTAAGGTGGTAGGAATGAAACTCAGTGCGGGGCTGGATGGGGTCCCCCCTGGGCACCGCAGACCTAAGCTTGTTTAACTCCTACCTCTTAAAGGGACCGAGAAAAAATGACCTTTTCTGCACTCCAATGTAAGTCAATGGGGCGATTTTTTGGCTATGTGCTAGAAATGAAATTCAGTGCGGATTGGATGACAGGCACCCTAGGCACCCAGGATCGGCTTTAGTTTCACGTGTATCTCTTAAGCCGGCAGAGAAAACCCACCTGATATGCGCTCCACACAATTGAATTAGAGACGCCGTTGATTTTCTATGGGAATTGCAGAAATGACTTCTAAGCCTCAAAATAATGACTTTTTTTCCTAAGGTGGTAGGAATGAAACTCAGTGCGGGCTGGATGGGGTCCCCCCTGGGCACCGCAGACCTAAGCTTGTTTAACTCCTACCTCTTAAAGGGACCGAGAAAAAATGACCTTTTCTGCACTCCAATGTAAGTCAATGGGGCGATTTTTTGGCTATGTGCTAGAAATGAAATTCAGTGCGGATTGGATGACAGGCACCCTAGGCACCCAGGATCGGCTTTAGTTTCACGTGTATCTCTTAAGCCGGCAGAGAAAACCCACCTGATATGCGCTCCACACAATTGAATAGAGACGCCGTTGATTTTCTATGGGAATTGCAGAAATGACTTCTAAGCCTCAAATAATGACTTTTTTTCCTAAGGTGGTAGGAATGAAACTCAGTGCGGGCTGGATGGGGTCCCCCTTGGGCACCGCAGACCTAAGCTTGTTTAACTCCTACCTCTTAAAGGGACCGAGAAAAAATGACCTTTCTGCACTCCAATAGAAGTCAATGGGGCGGTTTTTGGCTATGTGCTAGAAATGAAATTCAGTGCGGATTGGATGACAGGCACCCTAGGCACCCAGGATCGGCTTTAGTTTCACGTGTATCTCTTAAGCCGGCAGAGAAAACCACCTGATATGCGCTCCACACAATTGAATTAGAGACGCCGTTGATTTTCTATGGGAATTGCAGAAATGACTTCTAAGCCTCAAAATAATGACTTTTTTTCCTAAGGTGGTAGGAATGAAACTCAGTGAGGGCTGGATGGGGTCCCCCCTGGGCACCGCAGACCTAAGCTTGTTTAACTCCTACCTCTTAAAGGGACCGAGAAAAAATGACCTTTTCTGCACTCCAATGTAAGTCAATGGGGCGATTTTTTGGCTATGTGCTAGAAATGAAATTCAGTGCGGATTGGATGACAGGCACCCTAGGCACCCAGGATCGGCTTTAGTTTCACGTGTATCTCTTAAGCCGGCAGAGAAAACCCACCTGATATGCGCTCCACACAATTGAATAGAGACGCCGTTGATTTTCTATGGGAATTGCAGAAATGACTTCTAAGCCTCAAAATAATGACTTTTTTTCCTAAGGTGGTAGGAATGAAACTCAGTGCGGGCTGGATGGGGTCCCCCCTGGGCACCGCAGACCTAAGCTTGTTTAACTCCTACCTCTTAAAGGGACCGAGAAAAAATGACCTTTTCTGCACTCCAATGTAAGTCAATGGGGCGATTTTTTGGCTATGTGCTAGAAATGAAATTCAGTGCGGATTGGATGACAGGCACCCTAGGCACCCATGATCGGCTTTAGTTTCACGTGTATCTCTTAAGCCGGCAGAGAAAACCCACCTGATATGCGCTCCACACAATTGAATAGAGACGCCGTTGATTTTCTATGGGAATTGCAGAAATGACTTCTAAGCCTCAAAATAATGACTTTTTTTCCTAAGGTGGTAGGAATGAAACTCAGTGCGGGCTGGATGGGGTCCCCCCTGGGCACCGCAGACCTAAGCTTGTTTAACTCCTACCTCTTAAAGGGACCGAGAAAAAAATGACCTTTTCTGCACTCCAATGTAAGTCAATGGGGCGATTTTTTGGCTATGTGCTAGAAATGAAATTCAGTGCGGATTGGATGACAGGCACCCTAGGCACCCAGGATCGGCTTTAGTTTCACGTGTATCTCTTAAGCCGGCAGAGAAAACCCACCTGATATGCGCTCCACACAATTGAATAGAGACGCCGTTGATTTTCTATGGGAATTGCAGAAATGACTTCTAAGCCTCAAAATAATGACTTTTTTTCCTAAGGTGGTAGGAATGAAACTCAGTGCGGGCTGGATGGGGTCCCCCCTGGGCACCGCAGACCTAAGCTTGTTTAACTCCTACCTCTTAAAGGGACCGAGAAAAAATGACCTTTTCTGCACTCCAATGTAAGTCAATGGGGCGATTTTTGGCTATGTGCTAGAAATGAAATTCAGTGCGGATTGGATGACAGGCACCCTAGGCACCCAGGATCGGCTTTAGTTTCACGTGTATCTCTTAAGCCGGCAGAGAAAATCCACCTGATATGCGCTCCACACAATTGAATAGAGACGCCGTTGATTTTCTATGGGAATTGCAGAAATGACTTCTAAGCCTCAAAATAATGACTTTTTTTCCTAAGGTGGTAGGAATGAAACTCAGTGCGGGCTGGATGGGGTCCCCCCTGGGCACCGCAGACCTAAGCTTGTTTAACTCCTACCTCTTAAAGGGACCGAGAAAAAATGACCTTTTCTGCACTCCAATGTAAGTCAATGGGGCGATTTTTTGGCTATGTGCTAGAAATGAAATTCAGTGCGGATTGGATGACAGGCACCCTAGGCACCCAGGATCGGCTTTAGTTTCACGTGTATCTCTTAAGCCGGCAGAGAAAACCCACCTGATATGCGCTCCACACAATTGAATAGAGACGCCAGTTGATTTTCTATGGGAATTGCAGAAATGACTTCTAAGCCTCAAAATAATGACTTTTTTTCCTAAGGTGGTAGGAATGAAACTCAGTGCGGGCTGGATGGGGTCCCCCTGGGCACCGCAGACCTAAGCTTGTTTAACTCCTACCTCTTAAAGGGACCGAGAAAAAATGACCTTTTCTGCACTCCAATGTAAGTCAATGGGGCGATTTTTTGGCTATGTGCTAGAAATGAAATTCAGTGCGGATTGGATGACAGGCACCCTAGGCACCCAGGATCGGCTTTAGTTTCACGTGTATCTCTTAAGCCGGCAGAGAAAACCCACCTGATATGCGCTCCACACAATTGAATAGAGACGCCGTTGATTTTCTATGGGAATTGCAGAAATGACTTCTAAGCCTCAAAATAATGACTTTTTTTCCTAAGGTGGTAGGAATGAAACTCAGTGCGGGCTGGATGGGGTCCCCCCTGGGCACCGCAGACCTAAGCTTGTTTAACTCCTACCTCTTAAAGGGACCGAGAAAAAATGACCTTTTCTGCACTCCAATGTAAGTCAATGGGGCGATTTTTTGGCTATGTGCTAGAAATGAAATTCAGTGCGGATTGGATGACAGGCACCCTAGGCACCCAGGATCGGCTTTAGTTTCATCGTGTATCTCTTAAGCCGGCAGAGAAAACCCACCTGATATGCGCTCCACACAATTGAATAGAGACGCCGTTGATTTTCTATGGGAATTGCAGAAATGACTTCTAAGCCTCAAAATAATGACTTTTTTTCCTAAGGTGGTAGGAATGAAACTCAGTGCGGGCTGGATGGGGTCCCCCCTGGGCACCGCAGACCTAAGCTTGTTTAACTCCTACCTCTTAAAGGGACCGAGAAAAAAATGACCTTTTCTGCACTCCAATGTAAGTCAATGGGGCGATTTTTTGGCTATGTGCTAGAAATGAAATTCAGTGCGGATTGGATGACAGGCACCCTAGGCACCCAGGATCGGCTTTAGTTTCACGTGTATCTCTTAAGCCGGCAGAGAAAACCCACCTGATATGCGCTCCACACAATTGAATAGAGACGCCGTTGATTTTCTATGGGAATTGCAGAAATGACTTCTAAGCCTCAAAATAATGACTTTTTTTCCTAAGGTGGTAGGAATGAAACTCAGTGCGGGCTGGATGGGGTCCCCCCTGGGCACCGCAGACCTAAGCTTGTTTAACTCCTACCTCTTAAAGGGACCGAGAAAAAATGACCTTTTCTGCACTCCAATGTAAGTCAATGGGGCGATTTTTTGGCTATGTGCTAGAAATGAAATTCAGTGCGGATTGGATGACAGGCACCCTAGGCACCCAGGATCGGCTTTAGTTTCACTGTGTATCTCTTAAGCCGGCAGAGAAAACCCACCTGATATGCGCTCCACACAATTGAATAGAGACGCCGTTGATTTTCTATGGGAATTGCAGAAATGACTTCTAAGCCTCAAAATAATGACTTTTTTTCCTAAGGTGGTAGGAATGAAACTCAGTGCGGGCTGGATGGGGTCCCCCCTGGGCACCGCAGACCTAAGCTTGTTTAACTCCTACCTCTTAAAGGGACCGAGAAAAAATGACCTTTTCTGCACTCCAATGTAAGTCAATGGGGCGATTTTTTGGCTATGTGCTAGAAATGAAATTCAGTGCGGATTGGATGACAGGCACCCTAGGCACCCAGGATCGGCTTTAGTTTCACGTGTATCTCTTAAGGCCGGCAGAGAAAATCCACCTGATATGCGCTCCACACAATTGAATAGAGACGCCATTGATTTTCTATGGGAATTGCAGAAATGACTTCTAAGCCTCAAAATAATGACTTTTTTTCCTAAGGTGGTAGGAATGAAACTCAGTGTGGGGCTGGATGGGGTCCCCCCTGGGCACCGCAGACCTAAGCTTGTTTAACTCCTACCTCTTAAAGGGACCGAGAAAAAATGACCTTTTCTGCACTCCAATGTAAGTCAATGGGGCGATTTTTTGGCTATGTGCTAGAAATGAAATTCAGTGCGGATTGGATGACAGGCACCCTAGGCACCCAGGATCGGCTTTAGTTTCACGTGTATCTCTTAAGCCGGCAGAGAAAACCCACCTGATATGCGCTCCACACAATTGAATAGAGACGCCGTTGATTTTCTATGGGAATTGCAGAAATGACTTCTAAGCCTCAAAATAATGACTTTTTTTCCTAAGGTGGTAGGAATGAAACTCAGTGCGGGCTGGATGGGGTCCCCCCTGGGCACCGCAGACCTAAGCTTGTTTAACTCCTACCTCTTAAAGGGACCGAGAAAAAATGACCTTTTCTGCACTCCAATGTAAGTCAATGGGGCGATTTTTTGGCTATGTGCTAGAAATGAAATTCAGTGCGGATTGGATGACAGGCACCCTAGGCACCCAGGATCGGCTTTAGTTTCACGTGTATCTCTTAAGCCGGCAGAGAAAACCCACCTGATATGCGCTCCACACAATTGAATAGAGACGCCGTTGATTTTCTATGGGAATTGCAGAAATGACTTCTAAGCCTCAAAATAATGACTTTTTTTCCTAAGGTGGTAGGAATGAAACTCAGTGCGGGCTGGATGGGGTCCCCCCTGGGCACCGCAGACCTAAGCTTGTTTAACTCCTACCTCTTAAAGGGACCGAGAAAAAATGACCTTTTCTGCACTCCAATGTAAGTCAATGGGGCGATTTTTTGGCTATGTGCTAGAAATGAAATTCAGTGCGGATTGGATGACAGGCACCCTAGGCACCCAGGATCGGCTTTAGTTTCACGTGTATCTCTTAAGCCGGCAGAGAAAACCCACCTGATATGCGCTCCACACAATTGAATAGAGACGCCGTTGATTTTCTATGGGAATTGCAGAAATGACTTCTAAGCCTCAAAATAATGACTTTTTTTCCTAAGGTGGTAGGAATGAAACTCAGTGCGGGCTGGATGGGGTCCCCCCTGGGCACCGCAGACCTAAGCTTGTTTAACTCCTACCTCTTAAAGGGACCGAGAAAAAATGACCTTTTCTGCACTCCAATGTAAGTCAATGGGGCGATTTTTTGGCTATGTGCTAGAAATGAAATTCAGTGCGGATTGGATGACAGGCACCCTAGGCACCCAGGATCGGCTTTAGTTTCACGTGTATCTCTTAAGCCGGCAGAGAAAACCCACCTGATATGCGCTCCACACAATTGAATAGAGACGCCGTTGATTTTCTATGGGAATTGCAGAAATGACTTCTAAGCCTCAAAATAATGACTTTTTTTCCTAAGGTGGTAGGAATGAAACTCAGTGCGGGCTGGATGGGGTCCCCCCTGGGCACCGCAGACCTAAGCTTGTTTAACTCCTACCTCTTAAAGGGACCGGGAAAAAATGACCTTTTCTGCACTCCAATGTAAGTCAATGGGGCGATTTTTTGGCTATGTGCTAGAAATGAAATTCAGTGCGGATTGGATGACAGGCACCCTAGGCACCCAGGATCGGCTTTAGTTTCACGTGTATCTCTTAAGCCGGCAGAGAAAACCCACCTGATATGCGCTCCACACAATTGAATAGAGACGCCGTTGATTTTCTATGGGAATTGCAGAAATGACTTCTAAGCCTCAAAATAATGACTTTTTTTCCTAAGGTGGTAGGAATGAAACTCAGTGCGGGCTGGATGGGGTCCCCCCTGGGCACCGCAGACCTAAGCTTGTTTAACTCCTACCTCTTAAAGGGACCGAGAAAAAATGACCTTTTCTGCACTCCAATGTAAGTCAATGGGGCGATTTTTTGGCTATGTGCTAGAAATGAAATTCAGTGCGGATTGGATGACAGGCACCCTAGGCACCCAGGATCGGCTTTAGTTTCACGTGTATCTCTTAAGCCGGCAGAGAAAACCCACCTGATATGCGCTCCACACAATTGAATAGAGACGCCGTTGATTTTCTATGGGAATTGCAGAAATGACTTCTAAGCCTCAAAATAATGACTTTTTTTCCTAAGGTGGTAGGAATGAAACTCAGTGCGGGCTGGATGGGGTCCCCCCTGGGCACCGCAGACCTAAGCTTGTTTAACTCCTACCTCTTAAAGGGACCGAGAAAAAATGACCTTTTCTGCACTCCAATGTAAGTCAATGGGGCGATTTTTTGGCTATGTGCTAGAAATGAAATTCAGTGCGGATTGGATGACAGGCACCCTAGGCACCCAGGATCGGCTTTAGTTTCACGTGTATCTCTTAAGCCGGCAGAGAAAACCCACCTGATATGCGCTCCACACAATTGAATAGAGACGCCGTTGATTTTCTATGGGAATTGCAGAAATGACTTCTAAGCCTCAAAATAATGACTTTTTTTCCTAAGGTGGTAGGAATGAAACTCAGTGCGGGCTGGATGGGGTCCCCCCTGGGCACCGCAGACCTAAGCTTGTTTAACTCCTACCTCTTAAAGGGACCGAGAAAAAATGACCTTTTCTGCACTCCAATGTAAGTCAATGGGGCGATTTTTTGGCTATGTGCTAGAAATGAAATTCAGTGCGGATTGGATGACAGGCACCCTAGGCACCCAGGATCGGCTTTAGTTTCACGTGTATCTCTTAAGCCGGCAGAGAAAACCCACCTGATATGCGCTCCACACAATTGAATAGAGACGCCGTTGATTTTCTATGGGAATTGCAGAAATGACTTCTAAGCCTCAAAATAATGACTTTTTTTCCTAAGGTGGTAGGAATGAAACTCAGTGCGGGCTGGATGGGGTCCCCCCTGGGCACCGCAGACCTAAGCTTGTTTAACTCCTACCTCTTAAAGGGACCGAGAAAAAATGACCTTTTCTGCACTCCAATGTAAGTCAATGGGGCGATTTTTTGGCTATGTGCTAGAAATGAAATTCAGTGCGGATTGGATGACAGGCACCCTAGGCACCCAGGATCGGCTTTAGTTTCACGTGTATCTCTTAAGCCGGCAGAGAAAACCCACCTGATATGCGCTCCACACAATTGAATAGAGACGCCGTTGATTTTCTATGGGAATTGCAGAAATGACTTCTAAGCCTCAAAATAATGACTTTTTTTCCTAAGGTGGTAGGAATGAAACTCAGTGCGGGCTGGATGGGGTCCCCCCTGGGCACCGCAGACCTAAGCTTGTTTAACTCCTACCTCTTAAAGGGACCGAGAAAAAATGACCTTTTCTGCACTCCAATGTAAGTCAATGGGGCGATTTTTTGGCTATGTGCTAGAAATGAAATTCAGTGCGGATTGGATGACAGGCACCCTAGGCACCCAGGATCGGCTTTAGTTTCACGTGTATCTCTTAAGCCGGCAGAGAAAACCCACCTGATATGCGCTCCACACAATTGAATAGAGACGCCGTTGATTTTCTATGGGAATTGCAGAAATGACTTCTAAGCCTCAAAATAATGACTTTTTTTCCTAAGGTGGTAGGAATGAAACTCAGTGCGGGCTGGATGGGGTCCCCCCTGGGCACCGCAGACCTAAGCTTGTTTAACTCCTACCTCTTAAAGGGACCGAGAAAAAATGACCTTTTCTGCACTCCAATGTAAGTCAATGGGGCGATTTTTTGGCTATGTGCTAGAAATGAAATTCAGTGCGGATTGGATGACAGGCACCCTAGGCACCCAGGATCGGCTTTAGTTTCACGTGTATCTCTTAAGCCGGCAGAGAAAATCCACCTGATATGCGCTCCACACAATTGAATAGAGACGCCGTTGATTTTCTATGGGAATTGCAGAAATGACTTCTAAGCCTCAAAATAATGACTTTTTTTCCTAAGGTGGTAGGAATGAAACTCAGTGCGGGCTGGATGGGGTCCCCCCTGGGCACCGCAGACCTAAGCTTGTTTAACTCCTACCTCTTAAAGGGACCGAGAAAAAATGACCTTTTCTGCACTCCAATGTAAGTCAATGGGGCGATTTTTTGGCTATGTGCTAGAAATGAAATTCAGTGCGGATTGGATGACAGGCACCCTAGGCACCCAGGATCGGCTTTAGTTTCACGTGTATCTCTTAAGCCGGCAGAGAAAACCCACCTGATATGCGCTCCACACAATTGAATAGAGACGCCGTTGATTTTCTATGGGAATTGCAGAAATGACTTCTAAGCCTCAAAATAATGACTTTTTTTCCTAAGGTGGTAGGAATGAAACTCAGTGCGGGCTGGATGGGGTCCCCCCTGGGCACCGCAGACCTAAGCTTGTTTAACTCCTACCTCTTAAAGGGACCGAGAAAAAATGACCTTTTCTGCACTCCAATGTAAGTCAATGGGGCGATTTTTTGGCTATGTGCTAGAAATGAAATGCAGTGCGGATTGGATGACAGGCACCCTAGGCACCCAGGATCGGCTTTAGTTTCACGTGTATCTCTTAAGCCGGCAGAGAAAACCCACCTGATATGCGCTCCACACAATTGAATAGAGACGCCGTTGATTTTCTATGGGAATTGCAGAAATGACTTCTAAGCCTCAAAATAATGACTTTTTTTCCTAAGGTGGTAGGAATGAAACTCAGTGCGGGCTAGATGGGGTCCCCCCTGGGCACCGCAGACCTAAGCTTGTTTAACTCCTACCTCTTAAAGGGACCGAGAAAAAATGACCTTTTCTGCACTCCAATGTAAGTCAATGGGGCGATTTTTTGGCTATGTGCTAGAAATGAAATTCAGTGCGGATTGGATGACAGGCACCCTAGGCACCCAGGATCGGCTTTAGTTTCACGTGTATCTCTTAAGCCGGCAGAGAAAACCCACCTGATATGCGCTCCACACAATTGAATAGAGACGCCGTTGATTTTCTATGGGAATTGCAGAAATGACTTCTAAGCCTCAAAATAATGACTTTTTTTCCTAAGGTGGTAGGAATGAAACTCAGTGCGGGCTGGATGGGGTCCCCCCTGGGCACCGCAGACCTAAGCTTGTTTAACTCCTACCTCTTAAAGGGACCGAGAAAAAATGACCTTTTCTGCACTCCAATGTAAGTCAATGGGGCGATTTTTTGGCTATGTGCTAGAAATGAAATTCAGTGCGGATTGGATGACAGGCACCCTAGGCACCCAGGATCGGCTTTAGTTTCACGTGTATCTCTTAAGCCGGCAGAGAAAACCCACCTGATATGCGCTCCACACAATTGAATAGAGACGCCGTTGATTTTCTATGGGAATTGCAGAAATGACTTCTAAGCCTCAAAATAATGACTTTTTTTCCTAAGGTGGTAGGAATGAAACTCAGTGCGGGCTGGATGGGGTCCCCCCTGGGCACCGCAGACCTAAGCTTGTTTAACTCCTACCTCTTAAAGGGACCGAGAAAAAATGACCTTTTCTGCACTCCAATGTAAGTCAATGGGGCGATTTTTTGGCTATGTGCTAGAAATGAAATTCAGTGCGGATTGGATGACAGGCACCCTAGGCACCCAGGATCGGCTTTAGTTTCACGTGTATCTCTTAAGCCGGCAGAGAAAACCCACCTGATATGCGCTCCACACAATTGAATAGAGACGCCGTTGATTTTCTATGGGAATTGCAGAAATGACTTCTAAGCCTCAAAATAATGACTTTTTTTCCTAAGGTGGTAGGAATGAAACTCAGTGCGGGCTGGATGGGGTCCCCCCTGGGCACCGCAGACCTAAGCTTGTTTAACTCCTACCTCTTAAAGGGACCGAGAAAAAATGACCTTTTCTGCACTCCAATGTAAGTCAATGGGGCGATTTTTTGGCTATGTGCTAGAAATGAAATTCAGTGCGGATTGGATGACAGGCACCCTAGGCACCCAGGATCGGCTTTAGTTTCACGTGTATCTCTTAAGCCGGCAGAGAAAACCCACCTGATATGCGCTCCACACAATTGAATAGAGACGCCGTTGATTTTCTATGGGAATTGCAGAAATGACTTCTAAGCCTCAAAATAATGACTTTTTTTCCTAAGGTGGTAGGAATGAAACTCAGTGCGGGCTGGATGGGGTCCCCCCTGGGCTCCGCAGACCTAAGCTTGTTTAACTCCTACCTCTTAAAGGGACCGAGAAAAAATGACCTTTTCTGCACTCCAATGTAAGTCAATGGGGCGATTTTTTGGCTATGTGCTAGAAATGAAATTCAGTGCGGATTGGATGACAGGCACCCTAGGCACCCAGGATCGGCTTTAGTTTCACGTGTATCTCTTAAGCCGGCAGAGAAAACCCACCTGATATGCGCTCCACACAATTGAATAGAGACGCCGTTGATTTTCTATGGGAATTGCAGAAATGACTTCTAAGCCTCAAAATAATGACTTTTTTTCCTAAGGTGGTAGGAATGAAACTCAGTGCGGGCTGGATGGGGTCCCCCCTGGGCACCGCAGACCTAAGCTTGTTTAACTCCTACCTCTTAAAGGGACCGAGAAAAAATGACCTTTTCTGCACTCCAATGTAAGTCAATGGGGCGATTTTTTGGCTATGTGCTAGAAATGAAATTCAGTGCGGATTGGATGACAGGCACCCTAGGCACCCAGGATCGGCTTTAGTTTCACGTGTATCTCTTAAGCCGGCAGAGAAAACCCACCTGATATGCGCTCCACACAATTGAATAGAGACGCCGTTGATTTTCTATGGGAATTGCAGAAATGACTTCTAAGCCTCAAAATAATGACTTTTTTTCCTAAGGTGGTAGGAATGAAACTCAGTGCGGGCTGGATGGGGTCCCCCCTGGGCACCGCAGACCTAAGCTTGTTTAACTCCTACCTCTTAAAGGGACCGAGAAAAAATGACCTTTTCTGCACTCCAATGTAAGTCAATGGGGCGATTTTTTGGCTATGTGCTAGAAATGAAATTCAGTGCGGATTGGATGACAGGCACCCTAGGCACCCAGGATCGGCTTTAGTTTCACGTGTATCTCTTAAGCCGGCAGAGAAAACCCACCTGATATGCGCTCCACACAATTGAATAGAGACGCCGTTGATTTTCTATGGGAATTGCAGAAATGACTTCTAAGCCTCAAAATAATGACTTTTTTTCCTAAGGTGGTAGGAATGAAACTCAGTGCGGGCTGGATGGGGTCCCCCCTGGGCACCGCAGACCTAAGCTTGTTTAACTCCTACCTCTTAAAGGGACCGAGAAAAAATGACCTTTTCTGCACTCCAATGTAAGTCAATGGGGCGATTTTTTGGCTATGTGCTAGAAATGAAATTCAGTGCGGATTGGATGACAGGCACCCTAGGCACCCAGGATCGGCTTTAGTTTCACGTGTATCTCTTAAGCCGGCAGAGAAAACCCACCTGATATGCGCTCCACACAATTGAATAGAGACGCCGTTGATTTTCTATGGGAATTGCAGAAATGACTTCTAAGCCTCAAAATAATGACTTTTTTTCCTAAGGTGGTAGGAATGAAACTCAGTGCGGGCTGGATGGGGTCCCCCCTGGGCACCGCAGACCTAAGCTTGTTTAACTCCTACCTCTTAAAGGGACCGAGAAAAAATGACCTTTTCTGCACTCCAATGTAAGTCAATGGGGCGATTTTTTGGCTATGTGCTAGAAATGAAATTCAGTGCGGATTGGATGACAGGCACCCTAGGCACCCAGGATCGGCTTTAGTTTCACGTGTATCTCTTAAGCCGGCAGAGAAAACCCACCTGATATGCGCTCCACACAATTGAATAGAGACGCCGTTGATTTTCTATGGGAATTGCAGAAATGACTTCTAAGCCTCAAAATAATGACTTTTTTTCCTAAGGTGGTAGGAATGAAACTCAGTGCGGGCTGGATGGGGTCCCCCCTGGGCACCGCAGACCTAAGCTTGTTTAACTCCTACCTCTTAAAGGGACCGAGAAAAAATGACCTTTTCTGCACTCCAATGTAAGTCAATGGGGCGATTTTTTGGCTATGTGCTAGAAATGAAATTCAGTGCGGATTGGATGACAGGCACCCTAGGCACCCAGGATCGGCTTTAGTTTCACGTGTATCTCTTAAGCCGGCAGAGAAAACCCACCTGATATGCGCTCCACACAATTGAATAGAGACGCCGTTGATTTTCTATGGGAATTGCAGAAATGACTTCTAAGCCTCAAAATAATGACTTTTTTTCCTAAGGTGGTAGGAATGAAACTCAGTGCGGGCTGGATGGGGTCCCCCCTGGGCACCGCAGACCTAAGCTTGTTTAACTCCTACCTCTTAAAGGGACCGATAAAAAATGACCTTTTCTGCACTCCAATGTAAGTCAATGGGGCGATTTTTTGGCTATGTGCTAGAAATGAAATTCAGTGCGGATTGGATGACAGGCACCCTAGGCACCCAGGATCGGCTTTAGTTTCACGTGTATCTCTTAAGCCGGCAGAGAAAACCCACCTGATATGCGCTCCACACAATTGAATAGAGACGCCGTTGATTTTCTATGGGAATTGCAGAAATGACTTCTAAGCCTCAAAATAATGACTTTTTTTCCTAAGGTGGTAGGAATGAAACTCAGTGCGGGCTGGATGGGGTCCCCCCTGGGCACCGCAGACCTAAGCTTGTTTAACTCCTACCTCTTAAAGGGACCGAGAAAAAATGACCTTTTCTGCACTCCAATGTAAGTCAATGGGGCGATTTTTTGGCTATGTGCTAGAAATGAAATTCAGTGCGGATTGGATGACAGGCACCCTAGGCACCCAGGATCGGCTTTAGTTTCACGTGTATCTCTTAAGCCGGCAGAGAAAACCCACCTGATATGCGCTCCACACAATTGAATAGAGACGCCGTTGATTTTCTATGGGAATTGCAGAAATGACTTCTAAGCCTCAAAATAATGACTTTTTTTCCTAAGGTGGTAGGAATGAAACTCAGTGCGGGCTGGATGGGGTCCCCCCTGGGCACCGCAGACCTAAGCTTGTTTAACTCCTACCTCTTAAAGGGACCGAGAAAAAATGACCTTTTCTGCACTCCAATGTAAGTCAATGGGGCGATTTTTTGGCTATGTGCTAGAAATGAAATTCAGTGCGGATTGGATGACAGGCACCCTAGGCACCCAGGATCGGCTTTAGTTTCACGTGTATCTCTTAAGCCGGCAGAGAAAACCCACCTGATATGCGCTCCACACAATTGAATAGAGACGCCGTTGATTTTCTATGGGAATTGCAGAAATGACTTCTAAGCCTCAAAATAATGACTTTTTTTCCTAAGGTGGTAGGAATGAAACTCAGTGCGGGCTGGATGGGGTCCCCCCTGGGCACCGCAGACCTAAGCTTGTTTAACTCCTACCTCTTAAAGGGACCGAGAAAAAATGACCTTTTCTGCACTCCAATGTAAGTCAATGGGGCGATTTTTTGGCTATGTGCTAGAAATGAAATTCAGTGCGGATTGGATGACAGGCACCCTAGGCACCCAGGATCGGCTTTAGTTTCACGTGTATCTCTTAAGCCGGCAGAGAAAACCCACCTGATATGCGCTCCACACAATTGAATAGAGACGCCGTTGATTTTCTATGGGAATTGCAGAAATGACTTCTAAGCCTCAAAATAATGACTTTCATTTCTGCAATTCCCATAGAAAATCAACGGCGTCTCTAATTCAATTGTGTGGAGCGCATATCAGGTGGGTTTTTTCTCTGCCGGCTTAAGAGATACACGTGAAACTAAAGCCGATCCTGAGTGCCTAGGGTCCTGTCATCCAATCCGCACTGAATTTCATTTCTAGCACATAGCCAAAAAATCGCCCCATTGACTTACATTGGAGTGCAGAAAAGGTCATTTTTCTCGGTCCCTTTAAGAGGTAGGAGTTAAACAAGCTTAGGTCTGCGGTGCCCAGGGGGGACCCATCCAGCCGCACTGAGTTTCATTCCTACCACCTTAGGAAAAAAAGTCATTATTTTGAGGCTTAGAAGTCATTTCTGCAATTCCCATAGAAAATCAACGGCGTCTCTATTCAATTGTGTGGAGCGCATATCAGGTGGGTTTTCTCTGCCGGCTTAAGAGATACACATGAAACTAAAGCCGATCCTGGGTGCCTAGGGTGCCTGTCATCCAATCCGCACTGAATTTCATTTCTAGCACATAGCCAAAAATCGCCCCATTGACTTACATTGGGAGTGCAGAAAAGGTCATTTTTTTCTCGGTCCCTTTAAGAGGTAGGAGTTAAACAAGCTTAGGTCTGCGGTGCCCAGGGGGGACCCCATTCAGCCCGCACTGAGTTTCATTCCTACCACCTTAGGAAAAAAAGTCATTATTTTGAGGCTTAGAAGTCATTTCTGCAATTCCCATAGAAAATCAACGGCGTCTCTAATTCAATTGTGTGGAGCGCATATCAGGTGGGTTTTCTCTGCCGGCTTAAGAGATACACGTGAAACTAAAGCCGATCCTGGGTGCCTAGGGTGCCTGTCATCCAATCCGCACTGAATTTCATTTCTAGCACATAGCCAAAAAATCGCCCCATTGACTTACATTGGAGTGCAGAAAAGGTCATTTTTTCTCGGTCCCTTTAAGAGGTAGGAGTTAAACAAGCTTAGGTCTGCGGTGCCCAGGGGGGACCCCATCCAGCCCGCACTGAGTTTCATTCCTACCACCTTAGGAAAAAAAGTCATTATTTTGAGGCTTAGAAGTCATTTCTGCAATTCCCATAGAAAATCAACGGCGTCTCTATTCAATTGTGTGGAGCGCATATCAGGTGGGTTTTCTCTGCCGGCTTAAGAGATACACATGAAACTAAAGCCGATCCTGGGTGCCTAGGGTGCCTGTCATCCAATCCGCACTGAATTTCATTTCTAGCACATAGCCAAAAAATCGCCCCATTGACTTACATTGGAGTGCAGAAAAGGTCATTTTTTCTCGGTCCCTTTAAGAGGTAGGAGTTAAACAAGCTTAGGTCTGCGGTGCCCAGGGGGGACCCCATTCAGCCCGCACTGAGTTTCATTCCTACCACCTTAGGAAAAAAAGTCATTATTTTGAGGCTTAGAAGTCATTTCTGCAATTCCCATAGAAAATCAATGGCGTCTCTAATTCAATTGTGTGGAGCGCATATCAGGTGGGTTTTCTCTGCCGGCTTAAGAGATACACGTGAAACTAAAGCCGATCCTGGGTGCCTAGGGTGCCTGTCATCCAATCCGCACTGAATTTCATTTCTAGCACATAGCCAAAAAATCGCCCCATTGACTTACATTGGAGTGCAGAAAAGGTCATTTTTTCTCGGTCCCTTTAAGAGGTAGGAGTTAAACAAGCTTAGGTCTGCGGTGCCCAGGGGGACCCCATCCAGCCCGCACTGAGTTTCATTCCTACCACCTTAGGAAAAAAAGTCATTATTTTGAGGCTTAGAAGTCATTTCTGCAATTCCCATAGAAAATCAACGGCGTCTCTATTCAATTGTGTGGAGCGCATATCAGGTGGGTTTTCTCTGCCGGCTTAAGAGATACACATGAAACTAAAGCCGATCCTGGGTGCCTAGGGTGCCTGTCATCCAATCCGCACTGAATTTCATTTCTAGCACATAGCCAAAAAATCGCCCCATTGACTTACATTGGAGTGCAGAAAAGGTCATTTTTTCTCGGTCCCTTTAAGAGGTAGGAGTTAAACAAGCTTAGGTCTGCGGTGCCCAGGGGGGACCCCATTCAGCCCGCACTGAGTTTCATTCCTACACCTTAGGAAAAAAAGTCATTATTTTGAGGCTTAGAAGTCATTTCTGCAATTCCATAGAAAATCAATGGCGTCTCTAATTCAATTGTGTGGAGCGCATATCAGGTGGGTTTTCTCTGCCGGCTTAAGAGATACACGTGAAACTAAAGCCGATCCTGGGTGCCTAGGGTGCCTGTCATCCAATCCGCACTGAATTTCATTTCTAGCACATAGCCAAAAAATCGCCCCATTGACTTACATTGGAGTGCAGAAAAGGTCATTTTTTCTCGGTCCCTTTAAGAGGTAGGAGTTAAACAAGCTTAGGTCTGCGGTGCCCAGGGGGGACCCCATCCAGCCCGCACTGAGTTTCATTCCTACCACCTTAGGAAAAAAAGTCATTATTTTGAGGCTTAGAAGTCATTTCTGCAATTCCCATAGAAAATCAACGGCGTCTCTATTCAATTGTGTGGAGCGCATATCAGGTGGGTTTTCTCTGCCGGCTTAAGAGATACACATGAAACTAAAGCCGATCCTGGGTGCCTAGGGTGCCTGTCATCCAATCCGCACTGAATTTCATTTCTAGCACATAGCCAAAAAATCGCCCCATTGACTTACATTGGAGTGCAGAAAAGGTCATTTTTTCTCGGTCCCTTTAAGAGGTAGGAGTTAAACAAGCTTAGGTCTGCAGTGCCCAGGGGGGACCCCATTCAGCCCGCACTGAGTTTCATTCCTACCACCTTAGGAAAAAAAGTCATTATTTTGAGGCTTAGAAGTCATTTCTGCAATTCCCATAGAAAATCAACGGCGTCTCTAATTCAATTGTGTGGAGCGCATATCAGGTGGGTTTTCTCTGCCAGCTTAAGAGATACACGTGAAACTAAAGCCGATCCTGGGTGCCTAGGGTGCCTGTCATCCAATCCGCACTGAATTTCATTTCTAGCACATAGCCAAAAAATCGCCCCATTGACTTACATTGGAGTACAGAAAAGGTCATTTTTTCTCGGTCCCTTTAAGAGGTAGGAGTTAAACAAGCTTAGGTCTGCGGTGCCCAGGGGGGACCCCATCCAGCCCACACTATGTTTCATTCCTACCACCTTAGGAAAAAAAGTCATTATTTTGAGGCTTAGAAGTCATTTCTGCAATTCCCATAGAAAATCAATGGCGTCTCTATTCAATTGTGTGGAGCGCATATCAGGTGGATTTTCTCTGCCGGCTTAAGAGATACACGTGAAACTAAAGCCGATCCTGGGTGCCTAGGGTGCCTGTCATCCAATCCGCACTGAATTTCATTTCTAGCACATAGCCAAAAAATCGCCCCATTGACTTACATTGGAGTGCAGAAAAGGTCATTTTTTCTCGGTCCCTTTAAGAGGTAGGAGTTAAACAAGCTTAGGTCTGCGGTGCCCAGGGGGACCCCATCCAGCCCACACAGAGTTTCATTCCTACCACCTTAGGAAAAAAAAGTCATTATTTTGAGGCTTAGAAGTCATTTCTGCAATTCCCATAGAAAATCAATGGCGTCTCTATTTAATTGTGTGGAGCGCATATCAGGTGGATTTTCTCTGCCGGCTTAAGAGATACACGTGAAACTAAAGCCGATCCTGGGTGCCTAGGGTGCCTGTCATCCAATCCGCACTGAATTTCATTTTTAGCACATAGCCAAAAAATCGCCCCATTGACTTACATTGGAGTGCAGAAAAGGTCATTTTTTCTCGGTCCCTTTAAGAGGTAGGAGTTAAACAATCTTAGGTCTGCGGTGCCCAGGGGGGACCCCATCCAGCCCGCACTGAGTTTCATTCCTACCACCTTAGGAAAAAAAGTCATTATTTTGAGGCTTAGAAGTCATTTCTGCAATTCCCATAGAAAATCAACGGCGTCTCTAATTCAATTGTGTGGAGCGCATATCAGGTGGGTTTTCTCTGCCGGCTTAAGAGATACACGTGAAACTAAAGCCGATCCTGGGTGCCTAGGGTACCTGTCATCCAATCCGCACTGAATTTCATTTCTAGCACATAGCCAAAAAATCGCCCCATTGACTTACATTGGAGTGCAGAAAAGGTCATTTTTTTTCTCGGTCCCTTTAAGAGGTAGGAGTTAAACAAGCTTAGGTCTGCTGTGCCCAGGGGGGACCCCATCCAGCCCGCACTGAGTTTTATTCCTACCACCTTAGGAAAAAAAGTCATTATTTTGAGGCTTAGAAGTCATTTCTGCAATTCCCATAGAAAATCAATGGCGTCTCTATTCAATTGTGTGGAGCGCATATCAGGTGGATTTTCTCTGCCGGCTTAAGAGATACACGTGAAACTAAAGCCGATCCTGGGTGCCTAGGGTGCCTGTCATCCAATCCGCACTGAATTTCATTTCTAGCACATAGCCAAAAAATCGCCCCATTGACTTACATTGGAGTGCAGAAAATGTCATTTTTTCTCGGTCCCTTTAAGAGGTAGGAGTTAAACAAGCTTAGGTCTGCGGTGCCCAGGGGGGACCCCATCCAGCCCGCACTGAGTTTCATTCCTACCACCTTAGGAAAAAAAGTCATTATTTTGAGGCTTAGAAGTCATTTCTGCAATTCCCATAGAAAATCAACGGCGTCTCTAATTCAATTGTGTGGAGCGCATATCAGGTGGGTTTTCTCTGCCGGCTTAAGAGATACACGTGAAACTAAAGCCGATCCTGGGTGCCTAGGGTGCCTGTCATCCAATCCGCACTGAATTTCATTTCTAGCACATATCCCAAAAATCGCCCCATTGACTTACATTGGAGTGCAGAAAATATCATTTTTTCTCGGTCCCTTTAAGAGGTAGGAGTTAAACAAGCTTAGGTCTGCGGTGCCCAGGGGGGACCCCATCCAGCCCGCACTGAGTTTCATTCCTACCACCTTAGGAAAAAAAGTCATTATTTTGAGGCTTAGAAGTCATTTCTGCAATTCCCATAGAAAATCAACGGCGTCTCTAATTCAATTGTGTGGAGCGCATATCAGGTGGGTTTTCTCTGCCGGCTTAAGAGATACACGTGAAACTAAAGCCGATCCTGGGTGCCTAGGGTGCCTGTCATCCAATCCGCACTGAATTTCATTTCTAGCACATAGCCAAAAAATCGCCCCCTTGACTTACATTGGAGTGCAGAAAAGGTCATTTTTTCTCGGTCCCTTTAAGAGGTAGGAGTTAAACAAGCTTAGGTCTGCGGTGCCCAGGGGGGACCCCATCCAGCCCGCACTGAGTTTCATTCCTACCACCTTAGGAAAAAAAGTCATTATTTTGAGGCTTAGAAGTCATTTCTGCAATTCCCATAGAAAATCAACGGCGTCTCTAATTCAATTGTGTGGAGCGCATATCAGGTGGGTTTTCTCTGCCGGCTTAAGAGATACACGTGAAACTAAAGCCGATCCTGGGTGCCTAGGGTGCCTGTCATCCAATCCGCACTGAATTTCATTTCTAGCACATAGCCAAAAAATCGCCCCATTGACTTACATTGGAGTGCAGAAAAGGTCATTTTTTCTCGGTCCCTTTAAGAGGTAGGAGTTAAACAAGCTTAGGTCTGCGGTGCCCAGGGGGGACCCCATCCAGCCCGCACTGAGTTTCATTCCTACCACCTTAGGAAAAAAAGTCATTATTTTGAGGCTTAGAAGTCATTTCTGCAATTCCCATAGAAAATCAACGGCGGGAGGCGGGGCTTGGCGCTCTGATGATCCGCAGCGGGTGAGCGGAGCTCCGTCAATGGCCTCAGCTACCGGCTGGACACAGAGCCAGCATGTCGGACAGTAAGAAGTCGACAAGAAGAGTAAGGGAAAGGAGACATCAGGGATGAATCTGAGCGCGGCCGCTGGAAGATCGGAGCGGCAGGAGGGAGACCTGATGGAAAAGACCGGCCGCAGCTCCGAGCATGCAGCTGCGGCGGCCATCTTGGATTCCCCGAGGCAGAGTGCAGAGACCGGGCGGCGAGCAGAGAAGGACCCGGCTGCAATGAAGAAGACGGAGACTGTGAGTAGGGATCCCGCAGTGCCCCGTAAGACCCCAGATTCAATTGCAGCAGTGCAGGGGATCCCTGATAACTGGTCTGCAGAGGCTGCTTTAAGTGCAGGGGCGGCGGCCATCTTGGATGGGGCAGGAGGGAGAGAGGCACAAATTATTAATGAGGATGTGACTGCATTAGCCCAAAAAAGTTATATATCTATAAAGTGGGATCCACAAATGCCCAGGCAGCCATCCAAGTATAATATAAGCCCTGCTAATGATAATGAAATGCCAGGGAAGTCGGCCCCATTGAAAAGAGTACAGTCGGCCATATTGGAGGAAGCTAATAAAAAAGAGCCATATAAGGTCATTGTGTCTGCCACTGAGTCTCCTGCTCTATTAGCCATGCAGACTAATGTGAGCAATCAAGAGGAGACTGAAAATATGGAAGTGACCCGACCTAGAAATGTAATTAGTAATATGGGGCAAGATTCCTCCGTCTCACACAAACCTGCGCAATATAAGAGAGGTTCACAGGATTCTGATGTTTCGGAAGGGTATTTAACCCCGAATGAGTCAGATGAGGAAATTCTTCCGCCAATTAAGAGGAAGCTTTTGAAAACGCCAAATAAATTGGATTTGAATAAGTCGTTTTATGCGCATGATATGTCTTCCTCTGATGAATCTTCGGCTTCTTCTGCAAACTCAATAGTACTTAACCCCACGCCAAATATGCCTATGAAATCAGCAGCTTCGGAAAATGCTCTAAAGGCACTACAGGGGCATCCTGAATTACAGGCGCTGTTGTCACTAATCCCTTCTAAGCAGGACCTGACTAATTTGGGGAAAGAACTCAAGGCATCGTGGCAAAGGGATCTTGGCGTAGTGCACGACAAAGTTAAGACCTTGGAAAAGAAAGCTGTGGGTCTCGAGAAGGTCCAATTGAAACATGACGACAAAATAAGAGAATTGTCATTTGTGACGGAATCATTGAAAATTTCCCAAAAGATGATAACCCTCAGGCTTGATGACGTTGAAAATAGGAGTCGTCGCAACAATGTAAGGATTAGAGGGTTACCAGAGGAAGTCAAGACAGCGGAACTATATGGAGCTGTTACCTCACTTTTTAATAAGATCTTGGGAAGACCTCTTGACGCCCATATTGAGTTGGATAGAGTGCATAGAGCTCTAAAACCAAAGGGAAAAGATTCAAGGAGACCCAGAGACACTATATGTAGAGTGCACTATTATACGCTTAAAGAAGACATCATGAGGAAGGCGAGGGAAATCCATAACATTGATTTCAATGGTGCTAGGATCCAGCTTTTTACAGACCTGTCACTACTGACCCTGAGACAGAGAGCTACTCTCAGACCACTCACGCAAAAACTGCAGGAGCTCAATATCCAGTACAAGTGGGGGTTTCCATTCTCTTTGTCCGTGAGGTACGGTGGAAATACGCTTCTTCTGAGAGAACCCAAGGATCTACCAAACTTCCTGAAAGCGCTAAATCTTCATAATTTATATCTACATGAATGGTGTGATCTACATGAGACCATGATCCTGCCGCCTCCCAGCTATGTCTCGAGACCAAGACCTGAAGAAACAGAGGACGTCAGGAGTTCGGACCAGCCACCCCAACCGCAAAGAGAGAGGGAGAAGAAGACGCAGAGGAACCAACAGCCAAGGCCGCGCTGAAGACCAGGATGTGACGCTGTCTTCTGAATAAGTTGTCGGTGATATGTTATTTGTGTAATGCATATTTCTCTCCTTGAGTAGCAATACTGTTAGATAGTTCTATCTAGTTAGTTATTTGTCAAAATTCTTAGTCGTAAGGACCATACGTAGATACTTGGATAGACTTCGTTAAAATGTTTCTTTCTAGTCTGGCGAATGTGTTAGATTTTTCTCTTGAGCTTACTACAAGAATTTGTTTTTGGTTAGTTTAAATACTTCAAAACCCGAAATTCGTATGGGTTTTGAGCAATATAGGAGTATTCATTTGAATAAATAATTCCCTAACAAGGTTATTTTGAGGATGTTTTATGGGATATCCTCATTACACCGTATTTTTAATTCCTCCAAAATTGTCATTTGATGTCATATAGGCCTGGACACTCACGATTTCTTTTAGGCCCATCAGAGCGTCAACTCACCGACCCCATAGTTTGTCTTGCTTACCAAGACTTGGTGACAAATTGTCACAAATTGACCCCCGCGTTTAGTTCACGCTTTTTTTGTTAGTTTAGATTTTTTGTTTAATTCATCAGATTGATTCGATTGTATATCTTGTTAAGTACTCAATCTATTTTTTTTTCTTTCCCTTTTTCCATTTTTATTTAGTTCTTCCTCCCTTCTCAATTCACCTGCGGTTGTGGTCACGAAAGTCCTTGGCAACACAGAGTACGTTCCTGAAGGACCAAAGTAAAGAACACATCACTGATATTGACGTCTGTATACACTCACGATCACGATGACAGACATTACAATAACCACATTAAACGTCAACGGGTTTAATACTCCCGAAAAACGTTCTAATGTCTTATATTCACTACACAAGAGAAAGTCACACATAGTCATGCTTCAAGAAACACACTTTAAAATAGATAAAACCCCTGATTTAGGGAAAAACAGATATTTTACAACATGGTATCATGCAGCTTCTCCCGATAAAAGACCAAGGGTGTCTCTATAGGCATCCATAAAACTCTCCCTTACAAATTTTTGGACGCAAAAATAGACAGTGAAGCCAGGTACATCTTTATTAATTGTTTAATTGCTGAAGAGACATTGACTCTGGCAAATATATATGCCCGAACCAAAATCAGGCCAACTTTATTACAGAGACACTCGGTACGCTGCAAACATTCGCAAAGGGTCAGATAATACTTGGGGGAGATTTTAATATTCCGATGAATCCCTGGGTTGATACATCCTCGGGTAAAACGAAAACGGCCCTTAGAGAAATCAAAAGAATTCAAAAATCCCTGAGAGATCTTAAACTGTATGACTCTTGGAGAATTTCGAATCCGACGGCAAGGGATTACACGTTTTATTCTGTACCAACCAATTCTTATACTAGATTGGACTATATTTTTACCTCGCATTCAATTTTGGGCTCCCTTAAAGATGCCATTATTGGTAATATAGTCTTATCTGATCACGCACCAGTCCACACTACCTTGTCGTTTCTGCCTAAAAAGAAACCTGCTGTGATATGGAGACTAAATGAATCCCTATTAGATGACGTTGCTTGTGTAGCTGATCTCAGAAACTCCTTTGAGATTTTCGAACAAGCCCACAAAAAAGACCCTACTGCGGATGTCTTTAAATGGGAGGCATTTAAGGCCTCCGCAAGGGGTATCTTGATAGCACACGGGGCAAGGCTCAAGAAGGATAAAGCGAAAGAATTGAATGTTCTTCTATCCAAATTGAATAAATTAGAGTCGGCTCATAAAAAATCTCTGTCGCCCGAGGCGTTATTGGAATTGAATGAGACTAGAAGTAAAATAAAGGATTTAATTCATGGGCAATATAGAAGAACGGTACAAATATGTGGCAAGAGTTTTTATATCTGGAGTAATAGGCCCAGTAGATTTCTAGCTAACGCCCTTAAAAATAAGCGAAACTCAAACACTATATCTTCGATTAGAAACACAAAGGGAGTAATCACGTACAAAACTGAAGAAATCTCTGATACATTTAAAAACTTCTATGACAAGTTATATGTCTTCCAAAGGACAATAGAGCTTCAGACTTAGCAGATACGCCTGATACTATGATAGAGTACATTAATAAAACTAAACTTCCAGAGATATCTATGGAGGAGAGTAATGAGCTAGACAAAGATTTTACATTGGAGGAGATCAAAGAGGTTGTCAAAAATCTATCCAATGGCAAATCTCCGGGCCCAGATGGATTTACGGCAAAGTTTTATAAATTATTTTCAAACGTCATATCCCCGTACCTTTTAAAAGTGTTTAATTCCATCTCCGAAACACGTAAATTCCTGCCATCATCCCTAGAAGCATTTATCACTGTAATTCCAAAAGAAGGCAAGGACACCAACTCTTGTAACAGTTACAGGCCAATTTCTTTATTAAATGTGGACACAAAAATCTATTCAAAAACCATTGCAAATAGACTCACTGGGCTCTTGGGACCTTTAGTCGATCCGGATCAGGTCGGATTTATACCAAATAGGGAAGCAAGAGACAATACGCTTAGGGCTTTTGCTCTTGCTAGTTACTCACACAATGCCAAACTCTGCACAGTCCTTCTTGCTCTTGATGCCGAAAAGGCCTTTGACCGGGTCGACTGGAGGTTTCTGGAGCTCACGTTAAAACAAATTGGATTAGGCCCAAATTTGATCACAAAAATTATGGCACTTTATAACAATCCCACCGCTAAAATAAAAGTTAATGGTACTTTGTCTCGTCCAGTACACATTAGAAATGGAACACGTCAGGGTTGCCCACTTTCTCCAATGCTCTATGTGTTATGCATGGAACATTTATTAAATTCGATCAGGAATAATCCGGATATTAAAGGTATCAGGTTAGGGAAAAGACACCATGTCTGTTCGGCCTATGCAGATGACCTACTCCTATTTATCACTCAACCACATACATCTTTACCCTCCCTATTAGCTGCTATTGAGGAATTTTCGCTCCAAAGTAATTATAAACTCAATCTGAATAAATGCGAAGCGCTTACTATTGCGTTATCAGAGGGGGAAAGGAAAAATTTAATGGGAAATTTCCCGTTTAATTGGAGAATGAAAGCACTTAGCTATTTAGGGACAAAAATAGCGACTTCCCCAGAAATTATAATAAAAGAAAACTTTGACCCCTTAATGAAAAAGATAAAAAGTGATTTTGCAAGATGGGAGGGGAAGGAGTTTTCCTGGATAGGTAGGATTAATATCCTTAAAATGAATGTGCTACCACGTTTGCTGTACCTATTTCAAGCGGTACCGGCAACTTTAAAACAGCCCTACCTATCCAGGATGAACTCG
Organism: Dendropsophus ebraccatus; assembly: GCA_027789725.1. NCBI lineage: Eukaryota > Metazoa > Chordata > Amphibia > Anura > Hylidae > Dendropsophus > Dendropsophus ebraccatus. The sequence goes on along the minus strand of JAQFWZ010000221.1, from coordinate 11,072 downwards.
ACCTTTACTAAATTTGTTTGGGCCCAAAAACCAGCTCGCATAGCCACCAAGATACTAATCAGACCCAAATTAGAGGGAGGTTTATCCCTACCTAGTTGTAAGGCATATTACCAAGCAGCCATTCTAAACAGGGTACTTGATGCATTCAAACATAGAAATGATAAATTATGGATAAAATTAGAAGCATCTATCACAAATTTTGAACCAGCAGCTATTCTATGGACCCCTAAAGATATTCTAAAAGATATAAAATCTATATATTTGTCACCACTTAGTGCCTCCATTGCATCATTAATTAATTCTCCCAAACACATGGGGTCAGAACAATTTAATCCAGATGGTCCCCTTATACCGTTAGGCAGAAATTTGAGATTCCTCCCAGCCTTACACAAAAGCTCCTTCTTAGGTATACCTACTGAAGAAAACATTACATTTCACTCACTTCTCTCTAAAAATGGGGTTAAACAGATCAATGATCTCCCTTTTAAAGAGGCTAGGGAAGCCCTCCCATCAGAAACAGTACAATTTCAATACCTACAATTGGAATCCTTTGTGGAGAGACAGAAAAATACCCTTAGACTGATGAGGAATTTATTGCCATTTGAAGAGCTATGTGTCTCCGCGTCCGCCACGTCTAAGACAGTGTCATTGATTTATAAATTATTGATATCTGGCGACGAGGAGTGTCGCCCAGAATACCTCTCAGGTTGGGAAAGGGAATTAGAGAATTCTTTCACACCCGAAGAGGTTTCTATGGCCTTACATATGACACACAAGACTTCCATCTCTTGCAAAATACAAGAGAGGAACTTCAAAATTTTGGCTAGATGGTACCTTGTACCTGCTAAATTAACTTTAATGTATCCAAGTCGTAGTGATCTCTGTTGGAGATGTGGTGGGGGCAGAGGCACTATGCTACACATATGGTGGGATTGACCTATAGTTAAAAAATTTTGGTCAGATGTGATTGCGGTCATAAACAATATTGTAGATATTCACATAGACAATCGGCCCAAACAGGTCCTGTTATCAATGATCTCAGGACAAATAGGTAAGGTAAAGAATTCATTGGTGGGCTTTCTCCTGACGGCTGCCAGAGCGATAATCGCAAGGAAGTGGAGATCCACCTCAGCTCCTCAAATTTCTGAGTGGGTCGATGAAGTGAATATGATCCATAGGTTGGAAGAATTAGTGTCAGAAGATTTAGATACTGGGAAGAAATTCCAGGATAGATGGAATGCTTGGGGAAAATTTAAAGAATCAGACCAATTTAATTGTTTAATGAGTTCACTCCCCACTAATTACTCAACATAATTGGACTTAAAAGTATGATAATACATAGTAGTGTCCGTCCACACACATCATATAGAGGAACGTCAATATTAATTAATTGATGTCATACATCTTGGAGGTTATTGATCGTCGATTTTTTGATTCATTCTACGTCTCTGTGTTGCCAACGACAATTTATAAAGGTATGTCCTGTCTATTATCTATTATAATATGCTAACTATAATAAGGAAATAATTATATTGGGTTATTAGCCTTATGAGAACACAACCGCAGTTCCTATCCCTTACCCTTATCCCTCTTTTTGGTTCACGCTTTACCCTCTCCCATTAGAAGATGGCTTCTACTTTCGTCACGTGTAAGATCACTCTAGGGGATAGTTAGAGAGTAACTAAAGGATATTTCCTGGAATTACTCCGGGACTTATGATATGAGCTTCCCCTTGACTGAGATATTACAATTTAAAATAGCAATAGATATATTTGTTTTGTTCAACTAACATATGCTTCTTTTTCCCCCGTACCCTTTTTTTTTTATTTTGTTTTCCCAATTAATTCACCTTTAATATGTTTATACAGCTTTCTTACATTGCTTTATTATTATGCTTTTGTTAACCATATATTTCTTTAATAAAAAATAAAATTTGTTAGAAAATCAACGGCGTCTCTATTCAATTGTGTGGAGCGCATATCAGGTGGGTTTTCTCTGCCGGCTTAAGAGATACACGTGAAACTAAAGCCGATCCTGGGTGCCTAGGGTGCCTGTCATCCAATCCGCACTGAATTTCATTTCTAGCACATAGCCAAAAAATCGCCCCATTGACTTACATTGGAGTGCAGAAAAGGTCATTTTTTCTCGGTCCCTTTAAGAGGTAGGAGTTAAACAAGCTTAGGTCTGCGGTGCCCAGGGGGGACCCCATCCAGCCCGCACTGAGTTTCATTCCTACCACCTTAGGAAAAAAAGTCATTATTTTGAGGCTTAGAAGTCATTTCTGCAATTCCCATAGAAAATCAACGGCGTCTCTAATTCAATTGTGTGGAGCGCATATCAGGTGGGTTTTCTCTGCCGGCTTAAGAGATACACGTGAAATTAATGCCGATCCTGGGTGCCTAGGGTGCCTGTTATCCTATCCGCACTGAATTTCATTTCTAGCACATAGCCAAAAAATCGCCCCATTGACTTACATTGGAGTGCAGAAAAGGTCATTTTTTCTCGGTCCCTTTAAGAGATAGGAGTTAAACAAGCTTAGGTCTGCGGTGCCCAGGGGGGACCCCATCCAGCCCGCACTGAGTTTCATTCCTACCACCTTAGGAAAAAAAGTCATTATTTTGAGGCTTAGAAGTCATTTCTGCAATTTCCATAGAAAATCAACGGCGTCTCTAATTCAATTGTGTGGAGCGCATATCAGGTGGGTTTTCTCTGCCGGCTTAAGAGATACACGTGAAACTAATGCCGATCCTGGGTGCCTAGGGTGCCTGTCATCCAATCCGCACTGAATTTCATTTCTCGGTGGGGGGATCCCCGCCCGGTCCAAGAGGTACGCTTTACACTGATTAACTAAGAGACAAAATGTCCCAAAATACCTATAAATACTTGGCGGCTTAAAACTTAGCTTTTAATAATAATGTGATAAAATATTAAATATATTATACCCCAAAATAACACCCACATATATAGACAGACAGTGCGTAAAGTGATCTAAAAATGTAGTGTAGGTTGGAGTAATACAGATTTGAATACTGGGGCACCTATAAGCTTCAGTATATAGTCACTAACAGTGTCCCGGCCGAGGACACTATACAGATGAACTTAATGTTCTATCGACTCACAGTACTAGCGATGGAGGTGATAACCTCAAGACACTCCTCCACGCTTGACTATACTGAAATAGGTTACTACTCAGCACTGTAACTTTCTGTCTATCAGGTGCTAGATGAGCTGCTTGGTACGCTAGCTCGAATGCGATTTTGTATACGCATATTGCCCCAGTTACTCATACATCCCCACTACATAGATAAAACATTTACTGCCTAAACAAACAACATGTTTCGTCAGCAACACACTGACTTTTTCAAGATAATTGGCAAAACTGTTGCAGGTCCGCTCACCGCTGACTTATGAGGGAGATCGTGGACCAAAACGAGGGTGTTTGGGGAGGTGAATATGACGTAACGACCTATCGTCTTGCTTTGCATCATATGAGTTAGCTAGAGACGCCCCCTTAGATTGTGTTGCCATAGAGTCTTAGACGCCGGTCAGCGGCTACCTTCACGCATGCGCCAAGACTTAGCTCTAGGCAGACATTACCGCACCGCGCATGCGTTAAAACTTAGACTGAAATGCCGTGCTCTCATACTGCGCATGTCTAAGTACTTAGTCTTTACGCGTAAGAATGTTGTACCCTGCGCATGCGCTGCCTGATAGTCTCAATTCTGACAGCGGGCTCAGCGCTAAAGACTCGTTCCATCCTATGATCCTCAGCACTTGGGACCATTGGGAAACTCAGACGGAACGGTATAGAGAGGTACGTAGAGTATATGATAACTGTTTATATGTAACTAGCCTCAGTCGAGGTTCATTTCATTGTTGTTAATGTAATTTTTGTTTTGCTATATGTCCTGATGGTCTTGGCCATCCGTGCTTTCAGGATACTGACAAGATGAGATGAGATCCGAGTTCTCAGTTGGTCCACCCAGGGTACCAGATCCTAAGACATCGGATCCCATCACTTGGATTTTCCAAATTTCCATAATGTGAACACTAGGAACTATGCTGACCGGTCATAATTTACCAATTTCACAAGAAGGGAGCATATGCGAAGCCTTCATTAAGGCCATGGGGAGATAAAGTACGTAACCTGTATATCCACTGTGCTTCAATTTGAAGCATCTTAGTTTCTAAATTCCCTCTGCGGGGTCCTAGCCTAACGGTTTGAATACCCCACACTTTTAGGTATTTGGGGTTGCCTCCATGTTTCTCATTGACATGTTTCGCCACACTGGTTTCCACTTTATGATGAATGTTACTTATATGAGACCCCAAGCGGCGACGTAATTGCTGTGAGGTCTTCCCGACGTATATAAGTTCACACGGACATTTAATAGCGTAGATAACATTAGCTGTCTGGCAATTGATAAAGTCCTGAATAATGTATTTTTTACCGTCCTTACAGAACTCCTTAAATTTAGGCATGTACTGACAAAAAGAGCACGTCCCACAGGGATGTGAACCCGAAATACTACTTTTAAGCCATGATGTACCCGACTCCTCATTGTTTTGGTAATGGCTGTGGACCAAAAGGTCACGGAGGTTCTTACCCCTTCTATAGGTAACTGCAGGGGTGTTAGAGATCACCTCTTTTAGATCTGGATCGGACGTTAAAATTGGCCAGTATTTGGAGAGAATTTGTTTAATTTGCCAGTGAGCTGCATCGTAGGTTCCTATACACCTTATAATTTTTGATGCGTTTTTGCGTTGGTTGTTATTCAGCAGGCTGTCTCTCGACTGTATCTTGGCTCTATGGTATGCTCTGTGCAATACCTTTTTAGGGTAGCCCCTCTCAAGGAACCTACGAAGCAGCTCCCGACATTCTCTCTCAAAACTGGCCTCGTCCGAACAATTCCTCCGTGCTCTTAGGTACTGGCCTATAGGTATCCCCTTTCTCAGGGGTGCTGGATGATGGCTGTCCCACATTAGAAAGCTATTGGTAGACGTTTTTTTACGATGGATCTCTGTGGAGACACTTCTATCAGTGTTTATCGTGATCTTCAGATCTAGAAAATTAATACTATTGTCATGTATTTCACTGGTAAACTTTAGACCTAGGTTATTTGCATTTAATGTGTTAACGAACTCATGAAATGTGTCGGTGTCCCCTTCCCATAGGATCAATACATCGTCGATGTATCTAGCCCACAGTGATATGTGTGATGTAAAGTGACTCAGATTTTCATTGAATACATATTCAGATTCCCACCACCCTAAAAATAAATTTGCATAATTAGGTGCACACGCAGTGCCCATCGCGGTGCCGGTGGTCTGTAAATAAAATTTCTGGTTAAATGTGAAAAAATTATGAGTGAGGGTAAACTGAAGTAATTGTAAGACAAACTGATTGTGTGCATTGAAAGATGTGCCTTTTGTTTTAAGAAAGTGTTCTATTGCCTTTATACCTAGGTTGTGATGTATACTCGTATACAGTGCCTCCACGTCCAAACTGGCAATCTTTGTCGCTCCTGATACGGTGATCTCTTGAAGTTTTTTAACCGTTTCCTTCGTGTCCTTTAAATAGGACGGTAAAGTGTTGACAAAAGGCGCTAGAATCTGGTCGATATATTTACTCGCACCTTCTGTCAAACTATTGTTGCCCGACACAATCGGGCGTCCGGGGATGGGTACACGTTCTTTATGCAACTTCGGAAGGGAATAAAAAGTAGCTACTGTAGGGGTAGAGTTATATAACACCCTATATTCTTCCTCTGTAATTAAGGCATTTTGTTTGGCTTCAGTCAGTATGTATTTTAATTCGGAAAGGTACTGTTTAGTAGGGTCATTCTTCAAAACTTTATAGGTGTTACTATCTTCCAACAGACGCAGGGCCATATTTTTATAGTCTTCTTCATCCTGGATGACTAAATTGCCTCCTTTATCGGATGGCTTAATGGTTATTCCAGTTGTTTTTATCAGCCTATTAAGTGATGTCCTTTCCTTAGTGCATAGGTTGGAATTCTGATCAGTGATCCTGCAGTGTACTTGTTCGATTTCATTGCATACAAGGTGAACAAATCTATCCACTGTGTGTACTGTTGCCAAGGCCGGTGTAAATTGTGACTTGGGTTTTAATGTTGTCGCAGGTGCTTCAAAATTACGGATTCCGGTATCATTCTCAACCTGTAGGTCAAAAAGGGATGACAGGGCTTCTCTTTCTCTCCTATTCATAGAGAATTCTTGTGTTTGTCTATTCTTGAAATACTTATGTAGGACTAGTTTCCGAGCAAACAAATGTATGTCCTTAACCCAAGTAAAGCTGTCGAATTTGGGTGTTGGAGTAAACGACAGACCTTTACTAAGGAGTTTGAGTTCATCATTACCAAAAGTCTTACTCGACAGATTGCATATCTGTGGTTGATTACTAGGTCTAACTATGCTCGATATGCGTACCCCCATTTGTTCCTGTCCCGGAGTTGTGCTCCGGTCATCCCTAAAAAAGGCTGCGATGGCATAGATGTCGAGGCCATTGGCTGTGAATGGGTCATACCCTGTGGCTGTGACGTCAGTGGTAGTGGAAATGTCAGTGGTGGCGTATTCCCTGATTGTATAGTCCCATGTGTGGCTCCTTGTATAGAATAAGCTGTAGTTTGAGGATTTGACATATTTACTGTAGTTGTTGTCGGTGCAATGGGGTATGTTATAGGTCCTGTCAATACAGATGTAGGTTGTGACCCAGAAGAGTACGTAGTAGATGTACATAATTGTGGCTGAGACCCCTGGTAATTATTGTATTGGGGCTGTAAGCGGTTTTGCTGTCTCGTCGTTATGTTGTACCTTTGTCGCGCTTGACTATAATTACGCTTGTTTCTGGGCTTTTTCTTATTTGGCTGATTTATTACTGGAGGTCTCTGTTCTTCGGTGGCTGACAAGTCGGATTCGGAGTATGAATAATCAGACTGATGTTGGCGATAGGGTTGTTGCGTGTTAACATAAATCTCACCACTATCAAAGTCCCTTTTGTCCCTAAAAGGGACAAAAGGGACTTTGATAGTGGTGAGATTTATGTTAACACGCAACAACCCTATCGCCAACATCAGTCTGATTATTCATACTCCGAATCCGACTTGTCAGCCACCGAAGAACAGAGACCTCCAGTAATAAATCAGCCAAATAAGAAAAAGCCCAGAAATAAGCGTAATTACAGTCAAGCGCGACAAAGGTACAATATAACGACGAGACAGCAAAACCGCTTACAGCCCCAATATAATAATTACCAGGGGTCTCAGCCACAATTATGTACATCCACTACGTACTCTTCTGGGTCACAACCTACATCTGCATTGACAGGACCTATAACATACCCCATTGCACCGACAACAACTACAGTAAATATGTCAAATCCTCAAACTACAGCCTATTCTATACAAGGAGCCACACATGGGACCATACAACCAGGGAATACGCCACCTCTGACATTTCCACTACCACTGACGTCACAGCCACAGGGTATGACCCATTCACAGCCAATGGCCTCGACATCTATGCCATCGCAGCCTTTTTTAGGGATGACCGGAGCACAACTCCGGGACAGGAACAAATGGGGGTACGCATATCGAGCATAGTTAGACCTAGTAATCAACCACAGATATGCAATCTGTCGAGTAAGACTTTTGGTAATGATGAACTCAAACTCCTTAGTAAAGGTCTGTCGTTTACTCCAACACCCAAATTCGACAGCTTTACTTGGGTTAAGGACATACATTTGTTTGCTCGGAAACTAGTCCTACATAAGTATTTCAAGAATAGACAAACACAAGAATTCTCTATGAATAGGAGAGAAAGAGAAGCCCTGTCATCCCTTTTTGACCTACAGGTTGAGAATGATACCGGAATCCGTAATTTTGAAGCACCTGCGACAACATTAAAACCCAAGTCACAATTTACACCGGCCTTGGCAACAGTACACACAGTGGATAGATTTGTTCACCTTGTATGCAATGAAATCGAACAAGTACACTGCAGGATCACTGATCAGAATTCCAACCTATGCACTAAGGAAAGGACATCACTTAATAGGCTGATAAAAACAACTGGAATAACCATTAAGCCATCCGATAAAGGAGGCAATTTAGTCATCCAGGATGAAGAAGACTATAAAAATATGGCCCTGCGTCTGTTGGAAGATAGTAACACCTATAAAGTTTTGAAGAATGACCCTACTAAACAGTACCTTTCCGAATTAAAATACATACTGACTGAAGCCAAACAAAATGCCTTAATTACAGAGGAAGAATATAGGGTGTTATATAACTCTACCCCTACAGTAGCTACTTTTTATTCCCTTCCGAAGTTGCATAAAGAACGTGTACCCATCCCCGGACGCCCGATTGTGTCGGGCAACAATAGTTTGACAGAAGGTGCGAGTAAATATATCGACCAGATTCTAGCGCCTTTTGTCAACACTTTACCGTCCTATTTAAAGGACACGAAGGAAACGGTTAAAAAACTTCAAGAGATCACCGTATCAGGAGCGACAAAGATTGCCAGTTTGGACGTGGAGGCACTGTATACGAGTATACATCACAACCTAGGTATAAAGGCAATAGAACACTTTCTTAAAACAAAAGGCACATCTTTCAATGCACACAATCAGTTTGTCTTACAATTACTTCAGTTTACCCTCACTCATAATTTTTTCACATTTAACCAGAAATTTTATTTACAGACCACCGGCACCGCGATGGGCACTGCGTGTGCACCTAATTATGCAAATTTATTTTTAGGGTGGTGGGAATCTGAATATGTATTCAATGAAAATCTGAGTCACTTTACATCACACATATCACTGTGGGCTAGATACATCGACGATGTATTGATCCTATGGGAAGGGGACACCGACACATTTCATGAGTTCGTTAACACATTAAATGCAAATAACCTAGGTCTAAAGTTTACCAGTGAAATACATGACAATAGTATTAATTTTCTAGATCTGAAGATCACGATAAACACTGATAGAAGTGTCTCCACAGAGATCCATCGTAAAAAAACGTCTACCAATAGCTTTCTAATGTGGGACAGCCATCATCCAGCACCCCTGAGAAAGGGGATACCTATAGGCCAGTACCTAAGAGCACGGAGGAATTGTTCGGACGAGGCCAGTTTTGAGAGAGAATGTCAGGAGCTGCTTCGTAGGTTCCTTGAGAGGGGCTACCCTAAAAAAGTATTGCACAGAGCATACCATAGAGCCAAGACACAGTCGAGAGACAGCCTGCTGAATAACAACCAACGCAAAAACGCATCAAAAATTATAAGGTGTATAGGAACCTACGATGCAGCTCACTGGCAAATTAAACAAATTCTCTCCAAATACTGGCCAATTTTAACGTCCGATCCAGATCTAAAAGAGGTGATCTCTAACACCCCTGCAGTTACCTATAGAAGGGGCAAGAACCTCCGTGACCTTTTGGTCCACAGCCATTACCAAAACAATGAGGAGTCGGGTACATCATGGCTTAAAAGTAGTATTTCGGGTTCACATCCCTGTGGGACGTGCTCTTTTTGTCAGTACATGCCTAAATTTAAGGAGTTCTGTAAGGACGGTAAAAAATACATTATTCAGGACTTTATCAATTGCCAGACAGCTAATGTTATCTACGCTATTAAATGTCCGTGTGAACTTATATACGTCGGGAAGACCTCACAGCAATTACGTCGCCGCTTGGGGTCTCATATAAGTAACATTCATCATAAAGTGGAAACCAGTGTGGCGAAACATGTCAATGAGAAACATGGAGGCAACCCCAAATGCCTAAAAGTGTGGGGTATTCAAACCGTTAGGCTAGGACCCCGCAGAGGGAATTTAGAAACTAAGATGCTTCAAATTGAAGCACAGTGGATATACAGGTTACGTACTTTATCTCCCCATGGCCTTAATGAAGGCTTCGCATATGCTCCCTTCTTGTGAAATTGGTAAATTATGACCGGTCAGCATAGTTCCTAGTGTTCACATTATGGAAATTTGGAAAATCCAAGTGATGGGATCCGATGTCTTAGGATCTGGTACCCTGGGTGGACCAACTGAGAACTCGGATCTCATCTCATCTTGTCAGTATCCTGAAAGCACGGATGGCCAAGACCATCAGGACATATAGCAAACAAAAATTACATTAACAACAATGAAATGAACCTCGACTGAGGCTAGTTACATATAAACAGTTATCATATACTCTACGTACCTCTCTATACCGTTCCGTCTGAGTTTCCCAATGGTCCCAAGTGCTGAGGATCATAGGATGGAACGAGTCTTTAGCGCTGAGCCCGCTGTCAGAATTGAGACTATCAGGCAGCGCATGCGCAGGGTACAACATTCTTACGCGTAAAGACTAAGTACTTAGACATGCGCAGTATGAGAGCACGGCATTTCAGTCTAAGTTTTAACGCATGCGCGGTGCGGGTAATGTCTGCCTAGAGCTAAGTCTTGGCGCATGCGTGAAGGTAGCCGCTGACCGGCGTCTAAGACTCTATGGCAACACAATCTAAGGGGGCGTCTCTAGCTAACTCATATGATGCAAAGCAAGACGATAGGTCGTTACGTCATATTCACCTCCCCAAACACCCTCGTTTTGGTCCACGATCTCCCTCATAAGTCAGCGGTGAGCGGACCTGCAACAGTTTTGCCAATTATCTTGAAAAAGTCAGTGTGTTGCTGACGAAACATGTTGTTTGTTTAGGCAGTAAATGTTTTATCTATGTAGTGGGGATGTATGAGTAACTGGGGCAATATGCGTATACAAAATCGCATTCGAGCTAGCGTACCAAGCAGCTCATCTAGCACCTGATAGACAGAAAGTTACAGTGCTGAGTAGTAACCTATTTCAGTATAGTCAAGCGTGGAGGAGTGTCTTGAGGTTATCACCTCCATCGCTAGTACTGTGAGTCGATAGAACATTAGTTCATCTGTATAGTGTCCTCGGCCGGGACACTGTTAGTGACTATATACTGAAGCTTATAGGTGCCCCAGTATTCAAATCTGTATTACTCCAACCTACACTACATTTTTAGATCACTTT
>JAQFWZ010000220.1:35000-210073 GCA_027789725.1 Dendropsophus ebraccatus | reverse complement strand
GACTGTATGGTGGAGTCCTGTCGTGTTCTCTCTGTGACTGTACGGTGGGGTCCGGTTGTGTTCTCTCTGTGACTGTACGGTTGGTCGGTCTCTCGTGTTCTCTCTGTGACTGTATGGTGGAGTCTGTCGTGTTCTCTCTGTGACTGTACGGTGGGGTCGGTTGTGTTCTCTCTGTGACTGTACGGTGGGGTCTCTCGTGTTCTCTCTGTGACTGTACGGTGGGGTCTCTCGTGTTCTCTCTGTGACTGTACGGTGGGGTCGGTTGTGTTCTCTCTGTGACTGTACGGTGGGGTCTCTCGTGTTCTCTCTGTGACTGTGCGGTGGGGTCGGTTGTGTTCTCTCTGTGACTGTATGGTGGAGTCTGTCGTGTTCTCTCTGTGACTGTATGGTGGAGTCTGTCGTGTTCTCTCTGTGACTGTACGGTGGGGTCGGTTGTGTTCTCTCTGTGACTGTACGGTGGGGTCTCTCGTGTTCTCTCTGTGACTGTATGGTGGAGTCTGTCGTGTTCTCTCTGTGACTGTACGGTGGGGTCGGTTGTGTTCTCTCTGTGACTGTACGGTGGGGTCTCTCGTGTTCTCTCTGTGACTGTACGGTGGGGTCTCTCGTGTTCTCTCTGTGACTGTACGGTGGGGTCGGTTGTGTTCTCTCTGTGACTGTACGGTGGGGTCTCTCGTGTTCTCTCTGTGACTGTGCGGTGGGGTCGGTTGTGTTCTCTCTGTGACTGTGCGGTGGGGTCGGTTGTGTTCTCTCTGTGACTGTACGGTGGGGTCTCTCGTGTTCTCTCTGTGACTGTATGGTGGAGTCTGTCGTGTTCTCTCTGTGACTGTACGGTGGGGTCGGTTGTGTTCTCTCTGTGACTGTACGGTGGGGTCGGTTGTGTTCTCTCTGTGACTGTGCGGTGGGGTCGGTTGTGTTCTCTCTGTGACTGTGCGGTGGGGTCGGTTGTGTTCTCTCTGTGACTGTATGGTGGAGTCTGTCGTGTTCTCGCTGTGACTGTGCGGTGGGGGTCAGTCGCCTTCTCGCTGTGACTGTACAGTGGGGTCTCCCGTATTCTCGCTGTGACAATACAGTGGAGTCAGTCTTGCTCTATGGATGTATTCAGGGGGTCTCTCTTGATGCGCGGGGGTTGCCTGGTATTAGAGCACCCCTATAACCTCCTGTTTTCTTACAGCCGCTCTTCTCGCTTTGTGGCCCAGACTCGCTGTAGAGACGCCGCTGTCCGGATCTGCTCCTCGCTGCTCCTGCTGGCTGTGGCCATTGGCTTTGTCCTTTATGAACTAGAATATGGACGTCCCGGACCGCCGAGCTTTCATGACCACCTGGGCCCTTCCTGGAACCTGGAAAGCTTCTCTAGTCCACCCCACCATGATGGCGCCCATCAGCATTCTGAGGGACAGGAGGACCATGAAGATGGCAGTGGTGGGCATAGTCACTCTGCAGGCACTTACCACCATGCTGCCGCCGTCACTGATTCGGGTGAGTACATGGGACCCCAATCCAGTCCTCCAATGGGTGAGATCAGAGCCAACCAGATGGGACTGGCAACATGGCTGCCAAGCTGTGCCAGCGGCTCCTGCCATGTGAGCACTGTGGGCACTGTGTAAGCTCCTATGGTGAGGACTCCTCCTCTCCTCCTTATAGAGTGTAAGCTCCTATGGTCAGGACTCCTCCTCCTCCTCCTTATAGAGTGTAAGCTCCTATGGTGAGGACTCCTCCTTCTCCTCCTTATAGAGTGTAAGCTCCTATGGTCAGGACTCCTCCCCCTCCTCCTTATAGAGTGTAAGCTCCTATGGTCAGGACTCCTCCTCCTCCTCCTTATAGAGTGTAAGCTCCTATGGTCAGGACTCCTCCTCTTCCTTATAGAGTGTAAGCTCCTATGGTCAGGACTCCTCCTCCTCCTTATAGAGTGTAAGCTCCTATGGTCAGGACTCCTCTCCTCCTTATAGAGTGTAAGCTCCTATGGTCAGGACTCCTCCTCCTCCTCCTTATAGAGTGTAAGCTCCTATGGTCAGGACTCCTCCTCCTCCTTATAGAGTGTAAGCTCCTATGGTCAGGACTCCTCCTCCTCCTTATAGAGTGTAAGCTCCTATGGTCAGGACTCCTCCTCCTCCTTATAGAGTGTAAGCTCCTATGGTCAGGACTCTTCCTCCTCCTCCTTATAGAGTGTAAGCTCCTATGGTCAGGACTCTTCCTCCTCCTCCTTATAGAGTGTAAGCTCCTATGGTCAGGACTCCTCCTCCTCCTTATAGAGTGTAAGCTCCCTATGGTCAGGACTCCTCCTCCTTATAGAGTGTAAGCTCCTATGGTCAGGACTCCTCCTTCTCCTCCTTATAGAGTGTAAGCTCCTATGGTCAGGACTCCTCCCCCTCCTCCTTATAGAGTGTAAGCTCCTATGGTCAGGACTCCTCCTCCTTATAGAGTGTAAGCTCCTATGGTCAGGACTCCTCCTCCTTATAGAGTGTAAGCTGCTATGGTCAGGACTCCTCCTCCTCCTCCTTATAGAGTGTAAGCTCCTATGGTCAGGACTCCTCCTCCTTATAGAGTGTAAGCTCCTATGGTCAGGACTCCTCCTCCTTATAGAGTGTAAGCTGCTATGGTCAGGACTCCTCCTCCTCCTCCTTATAGAGTGTAAGCTCCTATGGTCAGGACTCCCCCTCCTCCTTATAGAGTGTAAGCTCCTATGGTCAGGACTCCTCCTCCTTATAGAGTGTAAGCTCCTATGGTCAGGACTCCTCCTCCTCCTTATAGAGTGTAAGCTCCTATGGTCAGGACTCCTCCTCCTCCTCCCCCTCCTCCTTATAGAGTGTAAGCTCCTATGGTCAGGACTCCTCCTCCTCCTTATAGAGTGTAAGCTCCTATGGTCAGGACTCCTCCTCCTCCTTATAGAGTGTAAGCTCCTATGGTCAGGACTCCTCCTCCTCCTTATAGAGTGTAAGCTCCTATGGTCAGGACTCTCCCTCCTCCTTATAGAGTGTAAGCTCCTATGGTCAGGACTCCTCCTCCTTATAGAGTGTAAGATCCTATGGTCAGGACTCCTCCTCCTTTATAGAGTGTAAGCTCTATGGTCAGGACTCCTCCTCCCTCCTTATAGAGTGTAAGCTCCTATGGTCAGGACTCCTCCTCCTCCTCCGTATAGAGTGTAAGCTCCTATGGTCAGGACTCCTCCTCCTCCTTATAGAGTGTAAGCTCCTATGTCAGGGACTCCTCCTCCTCCTCCTTATAGAGTGTAAGCTCCTATGGTCAGGACTCCTCCTCCTCCTTATAGAGTGTAAGCTCCTATGGTCAGGACTCCTCCTCCTCCTCCTCCTTATAGAGTGTAAGCTCCTATGGTCAGGACTCCTCCTCCTCCTTATAGAGTGTAAGCTCCTATGGTCAGGACTCTTCCTCCTCCTCCTTATAGAGTGTAAGCTCCTATGGTCAGGACTCCTCCTCCTCCTTATAGAGTGTAAGCTCCTATGGTCAGGACTCCTCCCCCTCCTTATAGAGTGTAAGCTCCTATGGTCAGGACTCCTCCTCCTTATAGAGTGTAAGCTCCTATGGTCAGGACTCCTCCTTCTCCTCCTTATAGAGTGTAAGCTCCTATGGTCAGGACTCCTCCCCCCTCCTTATAGAGTGTAAGCTCCTATGGTCAGGACTCCTCCTCCTTATAGAGTGTAAGCTCCTATGGTCAGGACTCCTCCTCCTTATAGAGTGTAAGCTGCTATGGTCAGGACTCCTCCTCCTTATAGAGTGTAAGCTCCTATGGTCAGGACTCCTCCTTCTCCTTATAGAGTGTAAGCTCCTATGGTCAGGACTCCTCCCCCTCCTTATAGAGTGTAAGCTCCTATGGTCAGGACTCCTCCTCCTTATAGAGTGTAAGCTCCTATGGTCAGGACTCCTCCCCCTCCTCCTTATAGAGTGTAAGCTCCTATGGTCAGGACTCCTCCTCCTTATAGAGTGTAAGCTCCTATGGTCAGGACTCCTCCTCCTTATAGAGTGTAAGCTCCTATGGTCAGGACTCCTCCTCCTTATAGAGTGTAAGCTGCTATGGTCAGGACTCCTCCTCCTCCTCCTTATAGAGTGTAAGCTCCTATGGTCAGGACTCCCCCTCCTCCTTATAGAGTGTAAGCTCCTATGGTCAGGGACTCCTCCCTCCTCCTTATAGAGTGTAAGCTCCTATGGTCAGGACTCCTCCTCCTCCTCCCCTCCTCCTTATAGAGTGTAAGCTCCTATGGTCAGGACCCCTCCTCCTTATAGAGTGTAAGCTCCTATGGTCAGGACTCCTCCTCCTCCTTATAGAGTGTAAGCTCCTATGGTCAGGACTCCTCCTCCTTATAGAGTGTAAGCTCCTATGGTCAGGACTCCTCCTCTTCCCCCTTATAGAGTGTAAGCTCCTATGGCCAGGACCCCTCCTCCTTATAGAGTGTAAGCTCCTATGGTCAGGACTCCTCCTCCTCCTTATAGAGTGTAAGCTCCTATGGTCAGGACTCCTCCTCCTCCTTATAGAGTGTAAGCTCCTATGGTCAGGACTCCTCCTCCCTATAGAGTGTAAGCTCCTATGGTCAGGACTCCTCCCCTCCCTATAGAGTGTAAGCTCCTATGGTCAGGACTCCTCCTCCTTATAGAGTGTAAGCTCCTATGGTCAGGACTCCTCCTCCTCCTTATAGAGTGTAAGCTCCTATGGTCAGGACTCCTCCTCCTCCTCCTTATAGAGTGTAAGCTCCTATGGTCAGGACTCCTCCTCCTCCTCCTTATAGAGTGTAAGCTCCTATGGTCAGGACTCCCCCTCCTCCTTATAGAGTGTAAGCTCCTATGGTCAGGACTCCTCCTCCTCCTTATAGAGTGTAAGCTCCTATGGTCAGGACTCCTCCTCCTCCTTATAGAGTGTAAGCTCCTATGGTCAGGACTCCTCCTCCTCCTTATAGAGTGTAAGCTCCTATGGTCAGGACCCCTCCTCCTTATAGAGTGTAAGCTCCTATGGTCAGGACTCCTCCTCCTCCTTATAGAGTGTAAGCTCCTATGGTCAGGACTCCTCCTCCTCCTTATAGAGTGTAAGCTCCTATGGTCAGGACTCCTCCTCCTTATAGAGTGTAAGCTCCTATGGTCAGGACTCCTCCTCTTCCCCCTTATAGAGTGTAAGCTCCTATGGCCAGGACCCCTCCTCCTTATAGAGTGTAAGCTCCTATGGTCAGGACTCCTCCTCCTCCTTATAGAGTTGTAAGCTCCTATGGTCAGGACTCCTCCTCCTTATAGAGTGTAAGCTCCTATGGTCAGGACTCCTCCTCTTCCCCCTTATAGAGTGTAAGCTCCTATGGCCAGGACCCCTCCTCCTTATAGAGTGTAAGCTCCTATGGTCAGGACTCCTCCTCCTCCTTATAGAGTGTAAGCTCCTATGGTCAGGACTCCTCCTCCTCCTTATAGAGTGTAAGCTCCTATGGTCAGGACTCCTCCTCCCTATAGAGTGTAAGCTCCTATGGTCAGGACTCCTCCTCCCTATAGAGTGTAAGCTCCTATGGTCAGGACTCCTCCTCCTTATAGAGTGTAAGCTCCTATGGTCAGGACTCCTCCTCCTCCTTATAGAGTGTAAGCTCCTATGGTCAGGACTCCTCCTCCTCCTCCTTATAGAGTGTAAGCTCCTATGGTCAGGACTCCTCCTCCTCCTCCTTATAGAGTGTAAGCTCCTATGGTCAGGACTCCCCCTCCTCCTTATAGAGTGTAAGCTCCTATGGTCAGGACTCCTCCTCCTCCTTATAGAGTGTAAGCTCCTATGGTCAGGACTCCTCCTCCTCCTCCCCCTCCTCCTTATAGAGTGTAAGCTCCTATGGTCAGGACCCCTCCTCCTTATAGAGTGTAAGCTCCTATGGTCAGGACTCCTCCTCCTCCTTATAGAGTGTAAGCTCCTATGGTCAGGACTCCTCCTCCTCCTTATAGAGTGTAAGCTCCTATGGTCAGGACTCCTCCTCCTTATAGAGTGTAAGCTCCTATGGTCAGGACTCCTCCTCTTCCCCCTTATAGAGTGTAAGCTCCTATGGCCAGGACCCCTCCTCCTTATAGAGTGTAAGCTCCTATGGTCAGGACTCCTCCTCCTCCTTATAGAGTGTAAGCTCCTATGGTCAGGACTCCTCCTCCTTATAGAGTGTAAGCTCCTATGGTCAGGACTCCTCCTCCTCCTTATAGAGTGTAAGCTCCTATGGTCAGGACTCCTCCTCCTCCTTATAGAGTGTAAGCTCCTATGGTCAGGACTCCTCCTCCTCCTTATAGAGTGTAAGCTCCTATGGTCAGGACTCCTCCTCCTCCTTATAGAGTGTAAGCTCCTATGGTCAGGACTCCTCCTCCTCCTTATAGAGTGTAAGCTCCTATGGTCAGGACTCTTCCTCCTCCTCCTTATAGAGTGTAAGCTCCTATGGTCAGGACTCCTCCTCCTCCTTATAGAGTGTAAGCTCCTATGGTCAGGACTCCTCCCCCTCCTTATAGAGTGTAAGCTCCTATGGTCAGGACTCCTCCTCCTCCTTATAGAGTGTAAGCTCCTATGGTCAGGACTCCTCCTTCTCCTCCTTATAGAGTGTAAGCTCCTATGGTCAGGACTCCTCCCCCTCCTCCTTATAGAGTGTAAGCTCCTATGGTCAGGACTCCTCCCCCTCCTTATAGAGTGTAAGCTCCTATGGTCAGGACTCCTCCTCCTTATAGAGTGTAAGCTCCTATGGTCAGGACTCCTCCTCCTTATAGAGTATAAGCTGCTATGGTCAGGACTCCTCCTCCTCCTCCTTATAGAGTGTAAGCTCCTATGGTCAGGACTCCCCCTCCTCCTTATAGAGTGTAAGCTCCTATGGTCAGGACTCCTCCTCCTTATAGAGTGTAAGCTCCTATGGTCAGGACTCCTCCTCCTCCTCCCCCTCCTCCTTATAGAGTGTAAGCTCCTATGGTCAGGACCCCTCCTCCTTATAGAGTGTAAGCTCCTATGGTCAGGACTCCTCCTCCTCCTTATAGAGTGTAAGCTCCTATGGTCAGGACTCCTCCTCCTCCTTATAGAGTGTAAGCTCCTATGGTCAGGACTCCTCCTCCCTATAGAGTGTAAGCTCCTATGGTCAGGACTCCTCCTCCTCCTTATAGAGTGTAAGCTCCTATGGTCAGGACTCCTCCTCCCCCTTATAGAGTGTAAGCTCCTATGGTCAGGACTCCTCCTCCTCCTTATAGAGTGTAAGCTCCTATGGTCAGGACTCCTCCTCCTTATAGAGTGTAAGCTCCTATGGTCAGGACTCTTCCTCCTCCTCCTTATAGAGTGTAAGCTCCTATGGTCAGGACTCCTCCTCCTCCTCCTTATAGAGTGTAAGCTCCTATGGTCAGGACTCCTCCTCCTTATAGAGTGTAAGCTCCTATGGTCAGGACTCCTCCTCCTTATAGAGTGTAAGCTCCTATGGTCAGGACTCCTCCTCCTCCTCCTTATAGAGTGTAAGCTCCTATGGTCAGGACTCCTCCTCCTTATAGAGTGTAAGCTGTTATGGTCAGGACTCCTCCTCCTCCTCCTCCTTATAGAGTGTAAGCTCCTATGGTCAGGACTCCTCCTCCTCCTTATAGAGTGTAAGCTCCTATGGTCAGGACTCCCCCTCCTCCTTATAGAGTGTAAGCTCCTATGGTCAGGACTCTTCCTCCTCCTCCTTATAGAGTGTAAGCTCCTATGGTCAGGACTCCTCCTCCTTATAGAGTGTAAGCTCCTATGGTCAGGACTCCTCCTCCTCCTTATAGAGTGTAAGCTCCTATGGTCAGGACTCCCCCTCCTCCTTATAGAGTGTAAGCTCCTATGGTCAGGACTCCTCCTCCTTATAGAGTGTAAGCTCCTATGGTCAGGACTCCTCCTCCTCCTTATAGAGTGTAAGCTCCTATGGTCAGGACTCCTCCTCCTCCTTATAGAGTGTAAGCTCCTATGGTCAGGACTCCTCCTCCTCCTTATAGAGTGTAAGCTCCTATGGTCAGGACTCCTCCCCCTCCTCCTTATAGAGTGTAAGCTCCTATGGTCAGGACTCCTCCTCCCCCTTATAGAGTGTAAGCTCCTATGGTCAGGACTCCTCCTCCCCCTTATAGAGTGTAAGCTCCTATGGCCAGGACCCCTCCTCCTTATAGAGTGTAAGCTCCTATGGTCAGGACTCCTCCTCCTCCTTATAGAGTGTAAGCTCCTATGGTCAGGACTCCTCCTCCTCCTCCCCCTCCTCCTTATAGAGTGTAAGCTCCTATGGTCAGGACCCCTCCTCCTTATAGAGTGTAAGCTCCTATGGTCAGGACTCCTCCTCCTCCTTATAGAGTGTAAGCTCCTATGGTCAGGACTCCTCCTCCTCCTTATAGAGTGTAAGCTCCTATGGTCAGGACTCCTCCTCCTCCTTATAGAGTGTAAGCTCCTATGGTCAGGACTCCTCCTCCTCCTTATAGAGTGTAAGCTCCTATGGCCAGGACCCCTCCTCCTTATAGAGTGTAAGCTCCTATGGTCAGGACTCCTCCTCCTCCTTATAGAGTGTAAGCTCCTATGGTCAGGACTCCTCCTCCTCCCCCTCCTCCTTATAGAGTGTAAGCTCCTATGGTCAGGACCCCTCCTCCTTATAGAGTGTAAGCTCCTATGGTCAGGACTCCTCCTCCTCCTTATAGAGTGTAAGCTCCTATGGTCAGGACTCCTCCTCCTCCTCCTTATAGAGTGTAAGCTCCTATGGTCAGGACTCCTCCCCCTCCTCCTTATAGAGTGTAAGCTCCTATGGTCAGGACTCCTCCTCCCCCTTATAGAGTGTAAGCTTCTATGGTCAGGACCCCTCTGTCTCTTGGTCACACAGAGTCTTGCTCGGACGTTGCTCGGGAGGTGTTGCAGTCGGGGGGCTCGGTGGTGGATGCCGGTGTTGCTGCCACCCTGTGTCTGGCCGTTGTGCACCCGCACGCTGTTAGTTTAGGTGAGTTACCCCGTTGGGGGCGGAGATGAAGGGGTTTGGGGGTTACCGTCCTTTTCCATTTTGTGACTCCTTCTTCATGTGTTACAGGTGGAGCTTTCGCCTCCATTTATTTTAATGGAACATCCCAGAATGCATCAGTGTTGAACAGTGTCCCCAGTATGGAGTCTCCCATCCCATACGGGGTTCCGACCATACTCCAGGGCCTGTGGACCCTTCACCAGAATCACGGCAGGAAGCGCTGGCTGGAGCTCTTCATCCCTGCCATCCATCTGGCCCGTCAGGGGTTCTCAGTGGACAGCAGTCTGCACGCAGCTCTGGAGGAGAACCAGGATAAAGCTGCGTCCTCTGAGGGGCTTCGGGGGCTCCTCCGCAGGGAGGTTGGATCTGAGGTTCGGAACGTGCAGCTAGGAGCGTCCCTGGAGATGGCCCAAAGCATGCGGGGTCCCGACCTCCCGGACACGCTCGTCCACAGTCTGCTGCAGGATCTGGAGGTGGCGGACAGGGAGCCCTTCTGGGGGGCCATTTCTGGGGTGCACCCTAAGAGTGAAGAGCCGCTGCGGCTGGACCTGGAGGGGCTGACATTGTACAGCTCCTCGCCCCCCACCGCCGGCAGCCTCCTCACCCGTTCTGTCCAGGAGGTGATGGAGAGACACCAGGCTCCGGCCACCGCCATCGCTGACCTTCTCATCAATGCCTCCCGGAGCGTGTCCAGCCTGGCGGGTGTGTGGCCCCCAGACCCCCACTGGGAGCCGGCCCCTGTGCGGAGCAGCATCCTCATAGCAGATGTCAGTGGAGATGTCCTGGTGGTCTCCATCACCCTGAACAGCACGTTTGGCTCGGGCTTTGTGTCCTCCTCCACAGGAATCCTCCTCAGTGACCTGGTCCATGTGGCCCCTGGCGGCCCCCGGTATTGGGCCTGTCCCTCACTCTTACTGTACGGAAAGGACGGGGGTGTGGTGGGGTTAGGGGGGCGAGGGGCGGCCGCTCTGCCCTTCTCCCTGGCTCATGTTGTAGTACGTCACGTTCTGCTGGAGATGGAGCTTGCACAGTCCATTAATGGGACACTGACAGATCTAATGGCTGCCGACCCCTGGCTGAGATACTTACAGGGGGATACACCCCAGACTGTGATGGCCATAGAGGTGCGAGCTGAGCACATCCACGTAGCCACGGCCCAGGACTGCAGCTGTCATCCAGCAGGACTGTAGGTAAGACCATCACTGTACAATCACTCCCATCATTGTCTCCGCTTCTGGCGGCAAGGAATCTACTTCAGAACCTTAAGACTTTACACAGGAAGTCATCACCATTGTATAAAACATGTCTGCCGGCGGTGTCCGGGTATGATGTCATCACCATTGTATAAAACATGTCTGCCGGCGGTGTCCGGGTATGATGTCATCACCATTGTATAAAACATGTCTGCCGGCGGTGTCCGGGTATGATGTCATCACCATTGTATAAAACATGTCTGCCGGCAGTGTCTGGGTATGATGTCATCACCATTGTATAAAACATGTCTGCCGGCGGTGTCTGGGTATGATGTCATCACCATTGTATAAAACATGTCTGCCGGCGGTGTCTGGGTATGATGTCATCACCATTGTATAAAACATGTCTGCCGGCGGTGTCTGGGTATGATGTCATCACCATTGTATAAAACATGTCTGCCGGCGGTGTCCGGGTATGATGTCATCACCATTGTATAAAACATGTCTGCCGGCGGTGTCCGGGTATGATATCACTCTTCAGTATTTGACTGGGGTGGTGGGCAGGTATGATGTCATCACTCTCCAGCCTTTGTTCCCCCTGCAGTGCGCCCCCTCCCGCCATGTAGTGATGCAGACATGGGCCTCACTGGCATTTGTTACATTTTGTTGTTTTTTTTAATTGTAAAATGTAAACATTTCCCTCGGCCCCTGAAGTCACGGAAAGAATGGCGCCCGTCTCTCAGCCCCTGGAGTCACGGTTAGAGCGGAGCCTGTCTCTTGGCCCCTGGAGTCACGGTAAGAATGGTGCCTGTCTCTCAGCCTCTGGAGTCATGGCAAGAATGGCGTCCGTCTCTCGGCCCCTTGAGTCACGGTAAGAATGGCGCCCGTCTCTCAGCCTCTGGAGTCATGGCAAGAATGGCAGCCGTCTCTCGGCCTCTGGAGTCACGGTACGAGCGGCATTTGTCTCAGCATGCCCCTAGAGTCACAGTAAGAATGGCGCCAGTCTCGGCCCCTAGAGTCACGGTAAGAATGGGCCAGTCTTGGCCCCTGGAGTCACGGTAAAAGTGGTGCCCATCTCTCAGCCCCAGGAGTCATGGTAAGAGCGGCGCCTGTCTCAGCATGCCCCTGGAGTCACGGTAAGAATGGTGCCAGTCTTGGCCCCTGGAGTCACGATAAGAGCTGTGCTCATTACTCGGCATGCCCCTGGAGTCACGGTAAGAGTGGCACTTGTCTCTCAGCCCCTGGAGTCACGGTAAGAGCGAGTCCGTCTCCCTTCCCCTGGAGTCACTGTAAGAATGGTGCCCTCTTAGCATGCCCCTGGAGTCACGGTAAGAGTGGCGCCCGTCTGGGCATGCCCCTGGAGTCATGGTAAGAATGGCGCCAGTCTTGGGCACTGCTCTTACCGTGACTCCAGGGGCCGAGAGACGCTCTAACCGTGATTCCAGGGGCATGCCGAGAGACGGGCGCCACTCTTACTGTGACTCCAGGGGCTGAGAGACAAGTGCCACTCTTACGGTGACTCCAGGGGCATGCCGAGAGATGGGCACAGCTCTTATCGTGACTCCAGGGGCCATCTCTCGGCATGCCCCTGGAGTCACGGTAAGAGTGGCACTTGTCTCTCAACCCCTGGAGTCACAGTAAGAGTGGTGCCTGTCTCTCGGCATGCCTCTGGAGTCACGGTAAGAGCGGCACCCGTCTCTCAGCCCCTGGAGTCACGGTAAGAACGGCACCTATAGCTAGATGCAGTCCTTCAGCGCCTGGACTGACAGCTGTACATGAATAGTAGTTGGCAGCCTCCTGGCACAGCCGTCATCTCCTGCCTCCAAGTAAAAGAAGATGAGAAGAGATGGGGTGAGCTGGTGTGGGGGTGATGACTCTCCCTCCTTGTCACCACCAGTCATTCTGCCCCCAGGGACTATGCAAGAACAGGCACGTCCTGAATGAGGTAATACTGATCAGTGGGGGCAGGCGGTGGTCGGTCTACCGCCGCCCTTCACATTCAAGGATGTCCTTGTGTTTGGTTCATGTGTCAACTGGTGCAGATGCTGTTAATGGAGACGGAGCCCGGATCCACCAGGCCCAGTTCTTCCTGCTCATTGACGCACAGTTGGTAGCCACATCCCTTCCTGCGAGCCAGAGGAGCCACCCTCCCGTCAGGCTTGGCACGTGGTGGAAGAAGGAAGCCCACGCTGCCGGCGATCAGCATGTGCCAGATACTGTGGATGTAGAAGTAGTTCTCCTCAGTCTCCACAAATGCGTAGAGGGCCACCGCCGAGCTGGCAATCAGGGTGCCCGGGCACAGGTAGAAGAGCCAGCGCTTCCAGGTTGGTGGGTAACAGTGACGCCTCCGGATGGTGCGGAAAGTCTGAAAGAAGAAGAGGAGTAGGTGTTACTAGGAGTGACTAAACCCCCCGCCCACCCAACATAATACAAAGGGGAGTATCCTCTGTATAACAACAATCTGATCACCCAGGGTCTCTGCAAAAGCCCCCAATATCAGCGGGGGTGTCAGAGCCATAGCGACACTTCAGCAGTGGGGTCTGTGCTCAGGGTCGATGGACAGGCCTGATGGGCTCCCCGTGGAGCTCTCTGGAGTTACTCCACATTGAAGAAACTGCAGGGGGCTTCCTTGTAGATATTGGCCATCCCTGGAATCTTCCGGCCCTGTGATGTGTCGGAACCTTCCGATGTGTCCTCAGACACTAGGCCCGGAGAGCTTCCTGAGAAGAGAATCACAGGATACTCACCCAGGCGATGGCCATGATGCCCACAGCAAATAAACTGGGCCCGAGGAGGTTCCACAGGCCATGGCGATCCAGCTGCAAAGCCATGGAGAGCAGCATGGCCCCGAGGAGGTAGAGAACCTGCCGGAGGGAAAAGAAGTCATATAGCACCAACATCTATCCAACATGTCCTCTGGCGCCCCCAGCAGGTCATAATGTGAGGCTGCACCCACAGGGCGATTCATGATCCACCAGCTATGTCATCTGTGACGTACTGAGGATGTCCTGAAACATGGCGGGTGGTACGGGGGCTCCGGAGCTGAGAAACACCACACTGATCCCTGACTACTACTCCTACCACACCGATCTCCAACTCCTCCTCCTACCGCACTGAGCCCTGACTACTACTCCTCCTACCAAGCTCACATTGACAGCAACTCCTCCTACTGTGCTCACAGCGACTACTCCTCCTACCGTGCTCACAGCGACCCCTCCTCCTACTGCACTGATCTCCGACTCCTACTGTGCTCACAGCGACTCCTCCTACTGTGCTCACAGCGACTCCTCCTACTGTGCTCACAGCGACTCCTACTGTGCTCACAGCGACTCCTCCTCCTACTGTGCTCACATTGACAGTCAGGGATCAGTGCAGTAGGAGTAGTAGTCAGGGATCAGTGCGGTAGGAGGAGGAGTCGCTGTGAGCACAGTAGGAGGAGGGGTCGGAGATCAGTGCAGTAGGAGTAGTAGTCAGGGCTCAGTGCGGTAGGAGGAGTAGTCGCTGTGAGCACAGTAGGAGGAGGAGGAGGAGATCAGTGCAGTAGGAGTAGTAGCAACTACTCCTCCTACCGCACTGATCCCTGACTACTACTCCTACTGCACTGATCTCCGACTCTTACTGTGCTCACAGCGACTCCTCCTCCTACCGCACTGAGCCCTGACTACTACTCCTACTGCACTGATCCCTGACTGTCGATGTGAGCACAGTAGGAGGAGTCACTGTGAGCACAGTAGGAGGAGTCGCTGTGAGCACAGTAAGAGTCGGAGATCAGTGCAGTAGGAGTAGTAGTCAGGGATCAGTGCGGTAGGAGGAGTAGTTGCTACTACTCCTACTGCACTGATCTCCGACTCTTACTGTGCTCACAGCGACTCCTCCTCCTACCGCACTGATCCCTGACTACTACTCCTACTGCACTGATCTCCGACTCCTCCTACTGTGCTCACAGCGACTCCTCCTACTGTGCTCACAGCGACTCCTCCTACTGTGCTCACAGCGACTCCTCCTACTGTGCTCACAGCGACTCCTCCTCCTACTGTGCTCACATCGACAGCAACTACTCCTCCTACCGCACTGATCCCTGACTACTACTCCTACTGCACTGATCTCCGACTCTTACTGTGCTCACAGCGACTCCTCCTCCTACCGCACTGAGCCCTGACTACTACTCCTACTGCACTGATCTCCGACTCCTCCTCCTACTGTGCTCACAGCGACTCCTCCTACCGCACTGAGCCCTGACTACTACTCCTCCTACCAAGCTCACATCGACAGCAACTCCTCCTCCTACTATGCTCACAGCGACTCCTCCTCCTACTGTGCTCACAGCGACCACTCCTCCTACCGTGCTCACAGCGACTCCTCCTCCTACCGCACTGATCCCTGACTACTACTCCTACTGCACTGATCTCTCACTCTTACTGTGCTCACAGCGACTCCTCCTCCTACCGCACTGAGCCCTGACTACTACTCCTACTGCACTGATCTCCGACTCCTCCTCCTACTGTGCTCACAGCGACTCCTCCTCCTACCGCACTGAGCCCTGACTACTACTCCTCCTACCAAGCTCACATCGACAGCAACTCCTCCTCCTACTGTGCTCACAGCGACTCCTCCTCCTACTGTGCTTACAGCGACCACTCCTCCTACCGTGCTCACAGCGACTCCTCCTCCTACCGCACTGATCCCTACCTACTACTCCTACTGCACTGATCTCCGACTCCTCCTACTGTGCTCACAGCGACTCCTCCTACTGTGCTCACAGCGACTCCTCCTACTGTGCTCACAGTGACTCCTCCTACTGTGCTCACATCGACAGTCAGGGATCAGTGCAGTAGGAGTAGTAGTCAGGGCTCAGTGCGGTAGGAGGAGGAGTCGCTGTGAGCACAGTAAGAGTCGGAGATCAGTGCAGTAGGAGTAGTAGTCAGGGATCAGTGCGGTAGGAGGAGTAGTTGCTACTACTCCTACTGCACTGATCTCCTCCTCCTCCTACTGTGCTCACAGCGACTACTCCTCCTACTGCACTGATCTCCGACTCTTACTGCGCTCACAGCGACTCCTCCTCCCGCACTGAGCCCTGACTACTACTCCTACTGCACTGATCTCCGACTCCTCCTCCTACTGTGCTCACAGCGACTCCTCCTCCTACCGCACTGAGCCCTGACCACTACTCCTACCAAGCTCACATCGACAGCAACTCCTCCTCCTACTGTGCTCACAGCGACTCCTCCTCCTACTGTGCTCATAGCGACTTCTCCTCCTACCGCACTGATCTCCGACTCCTCCTACTGTGCTCACAGCGACTACTCCTCCTACCGTGCTTACAGCGACTACTCCGCCTCCTGTGCTCACAGCGACTACTCCTCCTACCGCACTGATCTCCAATTCCTCCTCCTACTGTGCTCACAGCGACTCCTCCTCCTACTGTGCTCACAGCGACTACTCCTCCTACCGCACTGATCTCCGATTCCTCCTCCTACTGTGCTCACAGCGGCTCCTCCTCCTACTGTGCTCACAGCAACTACTCCTCCTGTGCTCACAGCGGCTCCTCCTCCTACTGTGCTCACAGCGACTCCTCCTACCGCACTGATCTCCGACTCCTCCTACCGCACTGATCTCCGACTCCTCCTCCTACCGTGCTCACAGAGTCTACTCCTCCTACCAAGCTCACATCGACAGCGACTCCTCCTACCGCACTGATCTCCGACTACTCCTCCTACACAGGGCCGATTCTAGCTTCTCTGCTGCCTGAGGCGAAAATTAAAATGGCGCCCCCCTCCCCCGAAACTAGAATCAATTGTGTAGGAACTATTCTCACGTCGATACCTCAGCTATTAGTAAACTTATTATTTTCTCATTATGTATTATGATGTTCTGCAGAATCTCATCATACACCTCAGCTGCTGCAGAACCTCATTATACACCTCAGCTGCAGCAGAACATCACACTACACCTCAGCTGCTGCAGAACATCATAACATACATGCATGCACTGCAGCATCCTAATATATTCAAGTGGGGGAGGGGGGTGCACATGGCCAGGGCCGTATTTACCACTAGGCACCCGTGGTTCGGTGCCTAGGGCAGCACCTTGCAGGGGGGCAGCACCAGGGAGCAGGGGACAGAAAAAACAATTTTTTTTGCTTTTATTTTTTAGTTTCCCTCCTCCTGTTCAGACTTGCCAGTAAATCTGGTGTCTTTTCCAGGGGGGTGGGGGGTATGGTGGTATTTGTCAGGTCTGGTATCGCCAATAGGTGCGTGTAGATGGGGCGTCTCCCGGGTTAGTGCCTAGGGCAGCAGCAGCTGGTAATACAGCCCTGCACATGGCACAGTGACTTTATTAAGCTGCAGGGGTTAATAAAGTCACTGTGCCATGTGCATCCATAACATAAGGGTGCTGGAGGGGTTAACGAGGAGAGGAGGACTGGTATATATACAGTGTACAGCACATATATGATACAGCAGACTATATATACACTGTATAGGGGAGGAGTATTATATATATACACAGTGAATATATGATATAGCAGTTAATGTATACACTATATAGGGGAAGGTTGTTCTATATAAAGAACACATATGAAACAGAAGAGACAATGTGTACACTATATAGGGGAGGACTGTTATATACAGTATACAGTACATATATGATATAGCAGTGGTTAATAAAGCAACTGTGCCATGTGACCCCCCTGGAATACATAGGGGTGCTGCAGTGCAAAGTATAAGGAACTAACTGTGCCATGTCAAGTGGGGGAGGGGGTGCACATGGCACAGTGACTTTATTAAACTGCAGGGGTTAATAACGTTACTTAACACATAACATAAGGGGCTGCAGGGGTTAACTCACCAGCAGCAGGCCCAGTGGAGGAGGAAGAGGATGGGAGGGATCAGGTAATTGGCTGCCCACCACACACAGACAGAGCAGCACACATAGACACAGGGACAGACACACAGAGCAGTACACATAGACACAGGGACAGACACACAGAGCAGCACACATAGACACAGGGACAGACACACAGAGCAGCACACATAGACACAGTGACAGACACACAGAGCAGCACACATAGACACAGTGACAGACACACAGAGCAGCACACATAGACACAGGGACAGACACACAGAGCAGCACACATAGACAGGGACAGATACACAGAGCAGCACACATAGACACAGTGACAGACACACAGAGCAGTACATACACAGGGACAGACACACAGAGCAGTACATACACAGGGACAGATGCACAGAGCAGTACATACACAGGGACAGATACACAGAGCAGTACATACACAGGGACAGACACACAGAGCAGTACATACACAGGGACAGACACACAGAGCAATACATACACAGAGCAGTACATACACAGGGACAGACACACAGAGCAGTACATACACAGGGACAGACACACAGAGCAGTACATACACAGGGACAGATGCACAGACACACAGAGCAGTACATACACAGTGACAGACACACAGAGCAGCACACATAGACACAGTGACAGATACACAGAGCAGCACACATAGACACAGTGACAGACACACAGAGCAGTACATACACAGGGACAGACACACAGAGCAGTACATACACAGGGACAGACACACAGAGCAGTACATACACAGGGACAGATACACAGAGCAGTACATACACAGGGACAGACACACAGAGCAGTACATACACAGGGACAGACACACAGAGCAGCACACATAGACACAGTGACAGATACACAGAGCAGTACATACACAGTGACAGATACACAGAGCAGCACATACACAGGGACAGATACACAGAGCAGTACATACACAGGGACAGACACACAGAGCAGCACACATAGACACAGTGACAGATACACAGAGCAGTACATACACAGTGACAGATACACAGAGCAGTACATACACAGGGACAGACACACAGAGCAGTACATACACAGGGACAGATACACAGAGCAGTACATACACAGGGACAGACACACAGAGCAGTACATACACAGGGACAGACACAGAGCAGTACATACACAGGGACAGACACACAGAGCAGTACACATAGACACAGTGACAGACACACAGAGCAGTACATACACAGTGACAGATACACAGAGCAGTACATACACAGTGACAGATACACAGAGCAGTACATACACAGGGACAGACACACAGAGCAGTACATACACAGGGACAGACACACAGAGCAGTACATACACAGGGACAGACACACAGAGCAGTACATACACAGTGACAGATACACAGAGCAGTACATACACAGTGACAGATACACAGAGCAGTACATACACAGGGACAGACACACAGAGCAGTACATACACAGGGACAGACACACAGAGCAATACATACACAGGGACAGACACACAGAGCAGTACATACACAGGGACAGACACACAGAGCAGTACATACACAGTGACAGACACACAGAGCAGTACATACACAGGGACAGACACACAGAGCAGTACATACACAGTGACAGACACACAGAGCAGCACACATAGACACAGTGACAGATACACAGAGCAGTACATACACAGTGACAGACACACAGAGCAGCACACATAGACACATTGACAGACACACAGAGCAGTACATACACAGGGACAGACACACAGAGCAGTACATACACAGGGACAGACACACAGAGCAGCACACATAGACACAGTGACAGACACACAGAGCAGTACATACACAGGGACAGATACACAGAGCAGTACATACACAGGGACAGATACACAGAGCAGTACATACACAGGGACAGACACACAGAGCAGTACATACACAGTGACAGACACACAGAGCAGTACATACACAGTGACAGACACAAAGAGCAGCACACATAGACACAGTGACAGATACACAGAGCAGTACATACACAGTGACAGACACACAGAGCAGTACATACACAGGGACAGACACACAGAGCAGTACATACACAGGGACAGACACACAGAGCAGTACATACACAGGGACAGATACACAGAGCAGTACATACACAGTGACAGACACACAGAGCAGTACATACACAGTGACAGACACACAGAGCAGTACATACACAGGGACAGACACACAGAGCAGCACACATAGACACAGGGACAGACACACAGAGCAGTACATACACAGTGACAGACACACAGAGCAGTACATACACAGGGACAGACACACAGAGCAGCACACATAGACACAGGGACAGACACACAGAGCAGTACATACACAGGGACAGACACACAGAGCAGTACATACACAGGGACAGACACACAGAGCAGCACACATAGACACAGGGACAGACACACAGAGCAGTACATACACAGGGACAGACACACAGAGCAGTACATACACAGTGACAGATACACAGAGCAGCACACATAGACACAGTGACAGACACACAGAACAGCACACATAGACACAGTGACAGACACACAGAGCAGCACACATAGACACAGGGACAGATATACAGAGCAGCACACATAGACACAGTGACAGACACACAGAGCAGTACATACACAGGGACAGACACACAGAGCAGTACATACACAGAGACAGACACAGAGCAGTACATACACAGGGACAGACACACAGAGCAGTACATACACAGTGACAGACACACAGAGCAGTACATACACAGGGACAGACACACAGAGCAGTACATACACAGGGACAGATACACAAAGCAGTACATACACAGGGACAGACACACAGAGCAGTACATACACAGTGACAGACACACAGAGCAGTACATACACAGTGACGGACACACAGAGCAGTACATACACAGGGACAGATACACAAAGCAGTACATACACAGGGACAGACACACAGAGCAGTACATACACAGTGACAGACACACAGAGCAGTACATACACAGGGACAGACACACAGAGCAGTACATACACAGTGACAGACACACAGAGCAGTACATACACAGTGACAGACACACAGAGCAGCACACATAGACACAGGGACAGACACACAGAGCAGCACACATAGACACAGTGACAGACACACAGAGCAGTACATACACAGGGACAGACACACAGAGCAGTACATACACAGTGACAGACACACAGAGCAGTACATACACAGGGACAGACACACAGAGCAGTACATACACAGGGACAGACACACAGAGCAGTACATACACAGAGCAGTACATACACAGTGACAGACACACAGAGCAGTACATACACAGTGACAGATACACAGAGCAGTACATACACAGGGACAGACACACAGAGCAGCACACATAGACACAGTGACAGACACACAGAGCAGTACATACACAGGGACAGACACACAGAGCAGTACATACACAGAGACAGACACACAGAGCAGCACACATAGACACAGTGACAGACACACAGAGCAGTACATACACAGGGACAGACACGCAGAGCAGCACACATAGACACAGTGACAGACACACAGAGCAGTACATACACAGGGACAGACACACAGAGCAGTACATACACAGGGACAGACACACAGAGCAGTACATACACAGTGACAGATACACAGAGCAGTACATACACAGGGACAGACACACAGAGCAGTACATACACAGGGACAGACACACAGAGCAATACATACACAGGGACAGACACACAGAGCAGTACATACACAGGGACAGACACACAGAGCAGTACATACACAGTGACAGATACACAGAGCAGTACATACACAGGGACAGACACACAGAGCAGCACACATAGACACAGTGACAGATACACAGAGCAGTACATACACAGGGACAGACACACAGAGCAGCACACATAGACACAGTGACAGATACACAGAGCAGTACATACACAGGGACAGACACACAGAGCAGTACATACACAGGGACAGACACACAGAGCAGTACATACACAGTGACAGATACACAGAGCAGCACACATAGACACAGTGACAGATACACAGAGCAGTACATACACAGGGACAGACACACAGAGCAGCACACATAGACACAGTGACAGACACACAGAGCAGCACATACACAGTGACAGACACACAGAGCAGTACATACACAGGGACAGACACACAGAGCAGCACATACACAGGGACAGACACACAGAGCAGTACATACACAGGGACAGACACACAGAGCAGTACATACACAGTGACAGACACACAGAGCAGTACATACACAGGGACAGACACACAGAGCAGCACATACACAGTGACAGACACACAGAGCAGCACATACACAGGGACAGACACACAGAGCAGTACATACACAGGGACAGACACACAGAGCAGTACATACACAGGGACAGACACACAGAGCAGTACATACACAGGGACAGACACACAGAGCAGTACATACACAGTGACAGATACACAGAGCAGCACACATAGACACAGTGACAGATACACAGAGCAGTACATACACAGGGACAGACACACAGAGCAGTACATACACAGTGACAGATACACAGAGCAGTACATACACAGGGACAGACACACAGAGCAGTACATACACAGGGACAGACACACAGAGCAGTACATACACAGGGACAGACACACAGAGCAGTACATACACAGTGACAGACACACAGAGCAGTACATACACAGGGACAGACACACAGAGCAGCACATACACAGTGACAGACACACAGAGCAGCACATACACAGGGACAGACACACAGAGCAGTACATACACAGGGACAGACACACAGAGCAGCACACATAGACACAGGGACAGACACACAGAGCAGTACATACACAGGGACAGACACACAGAGCAGTACATACACAGGGACAGACACACAGAGCAGTACATACACAGTGACAGATACACAGAGCAGCACACATAGACACAGTGACAGATACACAGAGCAGTACATACACAGGGACAGACACACAGAGCAGTACATACACAGTGACAGATACACAGAGCAGCACACATAGACACAGTGACAGATACACAGAGCAGTACATACACAGGGACAGACACACAGAGCAGTACATACACAGGGACAGACAGTACAGGCAGACCCAGCACCACACACAGGTACACAGCAGAGACAGCACCACAACAGGAGGGCAGCTGTCCAGCCCTAGACAGGACACACACAACAGCACACACACCACACTAGACACATGCCAGTACTGTACAAAAGATGATCTCCTCCTCCTCTGGGCCGACAGCGTCCAGCCATGTGTGCCGTCACTGCTCTGACACTGTGAGCGGCTGCTGCCCTCAGTGTCTCTCAGCGGCTGCTGCCCTCAGTGTCTCTCAGCGGCTGCTGCCCTCAGTGTCTCTCAGCGGCTGCTGCCCTCAGTGTCTCTCAGCGGCTGCTGCCCTCAGTGTCTCTCAGCGGCTGCTGCCCTCAGTGTCTCTCAGCGGCTGCTGCCCTCAGTGTCTCTCAGCGGCTGCTGCCCTCAGTGTCTCTCAGCGGCTGCTGCCCTCAGTGTCTCTCAGCGGCTGCTGCCCTCAGTGTCTCTCAGCGGCTGCTGCCCTCAGTGTCTCTCAGCGGCTGCTGCCCTCAGTGTCTCTCAGCGGCTGCTGCCCTCAGTGTGTCTCAGCGGCTGCTGCCCTCAGTGTCTCTCAGCGGCTGCTGCCCTCAGTGTCTCTCAGCGGCTGCTGCCCTCAGTGTCTCTCAGCGGCTGCTGCCCTCAGTGTCTCTCAGCGGCTGCTGCCCTCAGTGTCTCTCAGCGGCTGCTGCCCTCAGTGTCTCTCAGCGGCTGCTGCCCTCAGTGTCTCTCAGCGGCTGCTGCCCTCAGTGTCTCTCAGCGGCTGCTGCCCTCAGTGTCTCTCAGCGGCTGCTGCCCTCAGTGTCTCTCAGCGGCTGCTGCCCTCAGTGTCTCTCAGCGGCTGCCGCCCTCAGTGTCTCTCAGCGGCTGCTGCCCTCAGTGTCTCTCAGCGGCTGCTGCCCTCAGTGTCTCTCAGCGGCTGCTGCCCTCAGTGTCTCTCAGCGGCTGCTGCACTATTAGTATTACTATTAGTATGCAGACCGGGCGGCCCCCTGGACTGCAAATCAGGCAGCAGGAAGAGGAGGGATCAGCATGTGGAGCCGCTGTGGCCGTCCGTCCGTTCATGCTCCTACCCAATCCTCAGGAAGACTGCCGCGTGACGTCACACATCACAGAGACGAAGCCCGGCAGTTCCTGGGGAGGGCGGTACGGGCGGCCAGGCACTCAGCACTGATAGGGGCCGAGGCTGCTGTCACTTGAGTGAAGTTAAACTTCACTAAAATGACAGTGGCAGAGAAGATTGTGCCGCCCCCTGCAGGATCACAGGAGCTGCCGCCTGAGGTGGAAGGCTCACTCTGCCTCATGGCAGGAGCGGCCCTGCTCCTACCGCACTGATCTCCTCCTCCTACCGCACTGATCCCTGAGTACTACTCCTACTGCACTGATCTCCTCCTCCTTCTACTGTGCTCACATCGACAGAGACTCCTCCTCCTACCGCACTGATCCCCAACTCCTCCTACTGTGCTCACAGCGACTCCTCCTCCTACCGCACTGATCTCCTTCTCCTCCTCCTACCGCACTGATCTCCTCCTCCTCCTACCGTGCTCACAGAGTCTACTCCTCCTACCGCACTGATCCCTGACTCCTCCTCCTACCGCACTGATCTCCTTCTCCTCCTACCGTGCTCACAGAGTCTACTCCTCCTACCAAGCTCACATCGACAGCGACTCCTCCTACCGCACTGATCTCCGACTACTCCTCCTACTGTGCTCACAGCGACTCCTCCTCCTACCGCACTGATCCCTGACTACTACTCCTACTGCACTGATCTCCTCCTCCTCCTACTGTGCTCACAGAGTCTACTCCTCCTACCAAGCTCACATCGACAGCGACTACTCCTCCTACCGCACTGATCCCTGACTACTACTCCTACTGCACTGATCTCCAACTCCTCCTACTGTGCTCACAGCGACTCCTCCTCCTACCGCACTGATCTCCTTCTCCTCCTACCGTGCTCACAGAGTCTACTCCTCCTACCAAGCTCACATCGACAGCGACTCCTTCTCCTACCGCACTGATCTCCGACTACTCCTCCTACTGTGCTCACAGCGACTGTTCCTCCTACCGCACTCATCTTTGACTACTCCTCCTACCGCACTGATCCCTGACTACTACTCCTACTGCACTGATCTCCTCCTCCTACTGTGCTCACAGCGACTCCTCCTCCTACCGCACTGATCCCTGACTACTACTCCTACTGCACTGATCTCCTCCTCCTCCTACTGTGCTCACAGAGTCCTACCGCACTGATCCCTGACTACTACTCCTACTGCACTGATCTCCTCCTCCTCCTACTGTGCTCACAGAGTCTACTCCTCCTACCAAGCTCACATCGACAGCGACTCTTCCTCCTACCGCACTCATCTTTGACTACTCCTCCTACCACTCTGATCCCTGACTACTACTCCTACTGCACTGATCTCCAACTCCTCCTACTGTGCTCACAAGGACTCCTCCTCCTACCGCACTGATCCCTGACTACTACTCCTACTGCACTGATCTCCTCCTCCTCCTACCGTGCTCACAGTCTACTCCTCCTACCAAGCTCACATCGACAGCGACTCTTCCTCCTACCGCACTGATCTCTGACTACTCCTCCTACCGCACTGATTCCTGACTACTACTCCTACTGCACTGATCTCCAACTCCTCCTACTGTGCTCACAGCGACTCCTCCTCCTACCGCACTGATCTCCTCCTCCTCCTACCGTGCTCACAGAGTCTACTCCTCCTACCAAGCTCACATCGACAGCGACTCCTCCTACCCACTGATCTCCGACTACTCCTCCTACTGTGCTCACAGCGACTCCTCCTCCTACCGCACTGATCTCCTCCTCCTGCTACCGTGCTCACAGAGTCTACTCCTCCTACCAAGCTCACATCGACAGCGACTACTCCTCCTACCGCACTGATCCCTGACTACTACTCCTACTGTGCTCACAGCGACTCCTCCTCCTTTTGTACTCACAGCGACTACTCCTCCTACCGCACTGATCTCCGACAACTCCTCCTACCGTGCTCACATCGACAGCGACTCCTCCTCCTACCGCACTGATCCCTGACTACTACTCCTACTGCACTGATCTCCAACTCCTCCTACTGTGCTCACAGCGACTCCTCCTCCTACCGCACTGATCTCCGACTCCTCCTCCTTTTGTACTCACAGTGACTACTCCTCCTACCGCACTGATCTCCGACAACTCCTCCTACCGTGCTCACATCGACAGCGACTCCTCCTCCTACCGCACTGATCACCGACTACTCCTCCTACTGTGCTCACAGCGACTCCTCCTACTGTGCTCACAGCGACTCCTCCTCCTTTTGTACTCTCAGCGACTACTCCTCCTACCGCACTGATCTCCGACTACTACTCCTACTGTGCTCACAGCGACTCCTCCTCCTTTTGTACTCACAGCGACTACTCCTTCTACCGCACTGATCTCTGACTACTACTTCTACTGCACTGATCTCCGACTCCTCCTACTGTGCTCACAGCGACTCCTCCTCCTACCGCACTGATCTCCGACTACTCCTCCTACTGTGCTTACAGCGACTCCTCCTCCTACCGCACTGATCTCCGACTACTCCTCCTACTGCACTGATCCCTGAGTACTACTCCTACTGCACTGATCTCCTCCTCCTCCTACTGTGCTCACAGAGTCTACTCCTCCTACCAAGCTCACATCGACAGCGACTCCTCCTCCTACCGCACTGATCCCTGACTACTCCTACTGCACTGATCTCCTCCTCCTCCTACTGTGCTCACAGAGTCTACTCCTCCTACCGCACTGATCCCTGACTACTACTCCTACTAAACTGATCTCCTCCTCCTACTGTGCTCACAGAGTCTACTCCTCCTACCAAGCTCACATCGACAGCGACTACTCCTCCTACCGCACTGATCCCTGACTACTACTCCTACTGCACTGATCTCCAACTCCTCCTACTGTGCTCACAGCGACTCCTCCTCCTACCGCACTGATCCCTGACTACTACTCCTACTGCACTGATCTCCTCCTCCTCCTACTGTGCTCACAGAGTCTACTCCTCCTACCAAGCTCACATCGACAGCGACTCCTCCTCCTACCGCACTGATCCCTGACTACTACTCCTACTGCACTGATCTCCAACTCCTCCTACTGTGCTCACAGCGACTCCTTCTCCTACTGTGCTCACAGCGACTCCTTCTCCTACCGCACTCATCTCTGACTCCTCCTCCTACCGCACTGATCCCTGACTACTACTCCTACTACACTGATCTCCAACTCCTCCTACTGTGCTCACAGCGACTCCTCCTCCTACCGCACTGATCTCCTCCTCCTCCTACCGTGCTCACAGAGTCTACTCCTCCTACCAAGCTCACATCAACAGCGACTCCTCCTACCCACTGATCTCCGACTACTCCTCCTACTGTGCTCACAGCGACTCCTCCTCCTACCGCACTTATCTCCTCCTCCTGCTACCGTGCTCACAGAGTCTACTCCTCCTACCAAGCTCACATCGACATTGACTCCTCCTCCTACCGCACTGATCCCTGACTACTACTCCTACTGCACTGATCTCCTCCTCCTCCTACCGTGCTCACAGTCTACTCCTCCTACCAAGCTCACATCGACAGCGACTCTTCCTCCTACCGCACTGATCTCTGACTACTCCTCCTACCGCACTGATTCCTGAGTACTACTCCTACTGCACTGATCTCCAACTCCTCCTACTGTGCTCACAGCGACTCCTCCTCCTACCGCACTGATATCCTCCTCCTCCTACCGTGCTCACAGAGTCTACTCCTCCTACCAAGCTCACATCGACAGCGACTACTCCTCCTACCGCACTGATCCCTGACTACTACTCCTACTGTGCTCACAGCGACTCCTCCTCCTTTTGTACTCACAGCGACTACTCCTCCTACCGCACTGATCTCCGACTACTCCTCCTATCGTGCTCACATCGACAGCGACTCCTCCTCCTACCGCACTGATCTCCGACTCCTCCTACTGTGCTCACAGTGACTCCTCCTTTGTACTCACAGCGACTCCTCCTCCTACCGCACTGATCTCCGACAACTCCTCCTACTGTGCTCACAGCGACTCCTCCTCCTACCGCACTGATCTCCGACTACTCCTCCTACTGTGCTCACAGCGACTCCTCCTCCTACCGCACTGATCTCTGACTCCTCCTCCTACCGCACTGATATCCTCCTCCTCCTACCGTGCTCACAGAGTCTACTCCTCCTACCAAGCTCACATCGACAGCGACTACTCCTCCTACCGCACTGATCCCTGACTACTACTCCTACTGTGCTCACAGCGACTCCTCCTCCTTTTGTACTCACAGCGACTACTCCTCCTACCGCACTGATCTCCGACTACTCCTCCTATCGTGCTCACATCGACAGCAACTCCTCCTCCTACCGCACTGATCTCCGACTCCTCCTACTGTGCTCACAGTGACTCCTCCTTTTGTACTCACAGCGACTACTCCTCCTACCGCACTGATCTCCGACAACTCCTCCTACTGTGCTCACAGCGACTCCTCCTCCTACCGCACTGATCTCCGACTACTCCTCCTACTGTGCTCACAGCGACTCCTCCTCCTACCGCACTGATCTCTGACTCCTCCTCCTACCGCACTGATCTCCGACTGCTCCTCCTACTGTGCTTACAGCGACTCCTCCTCCTACCGCACTGATCTCCGACTACTCCTCCTACTGCACTGATCCCTGAGTACTACTCCTACTGCACTGATCTCCTCCTCCTCCTACTGTGCTCACAGAGTCTACTCCTCCTACCAAGCTCACATCGACAGCGACTCCTCCTCCTACCGCACTGATCACAGCGACTCCTCCTACTGTGCTCACAGCGACTCCTCCTCCTTTTGTACTCTGAGCGACTACTCCTCCTACCGCACTGATCTCCGACTACTACTCCTACTGTGCTCACAGCGACTCCTCCTCCTTTTGTACTCACAGCGACTACTCCTTCTACCGCACTGATCTCTGACTACTACTTCTACTGCACTGATCTCCGACTCCTCCTACTGTGCTCACAGCGACTCCTCCTCCTACCGCACTGATCTCCGACTACTCCTCCTACTGTGCTCACAGCGACTCCTCCTCCTACCGCACTGATCTCTGACTCCTCCTCCTACCGCACTGATCTCCGACTACTCCTCCTACTGTGCTTACAGCGACTCCTCCTCCTACCGCACTGATCTCCGACTACTCCTCCTACTGCACTGATCCCTGAGTACTACTCCTACTGCACTGATCTCCTCCTCCTACTGTGCTCACAGAATCTACTCCTCCTACCAAGCTCACATCGACAGCGACTCCTCCTCCTACCGCACTGATCCCTGACTACTCCTACTGCACTGATCTCCTCCTCCTCCTACTGTGCTTACAGAGTCTACTCCTCCTACCGCACTGATCCCTGACTACTACTCCTACTAAACTGATCTCCTCCTCCTCCTACTGTGCTCACAGAGTCTACTCCTCCTACCAAGCTCACATCGACAGCGACTACTCCTCCTACCGCACTGATCCCTGACTACTACTCCTACTGCACTGATCTCCTCCTCCTCCTACCGTGCTCACAGTCTACTCCTCCTACCAAGCTCACATCTACATTGACTCCTCCTCCTACCGCACTGATCCCTGACTACTACTCCTACCGCACTGATCTCCTCCTCCTCCTACCGTGCTCACAGAGTCTACTCCTCCTACCAAGCTCACATCGACAGCGACTCCTCCTACCCACTGATCTCCGACTACTCCTCCTACTGTGCTCACAGCGACTCCTCCTCCTACCGCACTGATCTCCTCCTCCTGCTACCGTGCTCACAGAGTCTACTCCTCCTACCAAGCTCACATCGACAGCGACTACTCCTCCTACCGCACTGATCCCTGACTACTACTCCTACTGCACTGATCTCCAACTCCTCCTACTGTGCTCACAGCGACTCCTCCTCCTTTTGTACTCACAGCGACTACTCCTCCTACCGCACTGATCTCCGACAACTCCTCCTTCCGTGCTCACATCGACAGCGACTCCTCCTCCTACCGCACTGATCCCTGACTACTACTCCTACTGCACTGATCTCCAACTCCTCCTACTGTGCTCACAGCGACTCCTCCTCCTACCGCACTGATCTCCGACTCCGCCTCCTTTTGTACTCACAGTGACTACTCCTCCACTGATCTCCGACAACTCCTCCTACCGTGCTCACATTGACAGCGACTCCTCCTCCTACCGCACTGATCACCGACTACTCCTCCTAATGTGTTCACAGCGACTCCTCCTCCTACTGCACTGATTTCCGACTCCTCCTACTGTGCTCACAGCGACTCCTCCTCCTTTTGTACTCTCAGCGACTCCTCCTCCTACCGCACTGATCTCCGACTACTACTCCTACTGTGCTCACAGCGACTCCTCCTCCTTTTGTACTCACAGCGACTACTCCTTCTACCGCACTGATCTCTGACTACTACTCCTACTGCACTGATCTCCGACTCCTCCTACTGTGCTCACAGCGACTCCTCCTCCTACCGCACTGATCTCCGACTACTCCTCCTACTGTGCTCACAGCGACTCCTCCTCCTACCGCACTGATCTCCGACTACTCCTCCTACTGCACTGATCCCTGAGTACTACTCCTACTGCACTGATCTCCAACTCCTCCTACTGTGCTCACAGCGACTCCTCCTCCTACCGCACTGATCTCCTCCTCCTCCTACCGTGCTCACAGAGTCTACTCCTCCTACCAAGCTCACATTGACAGCGACTACTTCTCCTACCGCACTGATCTCCGGCTACTCCTCCTACCGCACTGATCCCTGACTACTACTTCTACTGTGCTCACAGTGACTCCTCCTTTTGTACTCACAGTGACTACTCCTCCTACCGCACTGATCTCCGACAACTCCTCCTACCGTGCTCACATCGACAGCGACTCCTCCTCCTACCACACTGATCACCGACTACTCCTCCTACTGTGCTCACAGCGACTCCTCCTCCTACTGCACTGATCTCCGACTCCTCCTACTGTGCTCACAGCGACTCCTACTGTGCTCACAGCGACTCCTCCTCCTTTTGTACTCACAGTGACTACTCCTTCTACCGCACTGATCTCTGACTACTACTCCTACTGCACTGATCTCCGACTCCTACTGTGCTCACAGCGACTCCTCCTCCTACCGCACTGATCTCCGACTACTCCTCCTACTGTGCTCACAGCGACTCTTCCTCCTACCGCACTGATCTCTGACTCCTCCTCCTATTGCACTGATCTCCAACTCCTCCTACTGTGCTCACAGCGACTCCTCCTCCTTTTGTACTCACAGCGACTACTCCTCCTACTGCACTGATCTCCGACTACTCCTCCTACTGTGCTCACAGCGACTCCTCCTCCTACTGTGCTCACAGTGACTCCTCCTCCTACAGTGCTCACAGCGACTACTCCTCCTACTGTGCTCACAGCGACTCCTCCTCCTACAGCACTGATCTCCGACTTCTCCTCCTACTGTGCTCACAGCGACTCCTCCTCCTACCGCACTGATCTCCGACTTCTC
The DNA here is from genome assembly GCA_027789725.1 of Dendropsophus ebraccatus. Classification (NCBI taxonomy): domain Eukaryota; kingdom Metazoa; phylum Chordata; class Amphibia; order Anura; family Hylidae; genus Dendropsophus; species Dendropsophus ebraccatus. Next base: position 179,414 of record JAQFWZ010000220.1, on the reverse strand, counting down.
CTCCTACTGTGCTCACAGCGACTCCTCCTCCTATTGCACTGATCTCCAACTCCTCCTACTGTGCTCACAGCGACTCCTCCTCCTTTTGTACTCACAGCGACTACTCCTCCTACTGCACTGATCTCCGACTACTCCTCCTACTGTGCTCACAGCGACTCCTCCTCCTACTGTGCTCACAGTGACTCCTCCTCCTCCTACAGTGCTCACAGCGACTACTCCTCCTACTGTGCTCACAGCGACTCCTCCTCCTACAGCACTGATCTCCGACTTCTCCTCCTACTGTGCTCACAGCGACTCCTCCTCCTACCGCACTGATCTCCGACTTCTCCTCCTACTGTGCTCACAGCGACTCCTCCTCCTACCGCACTGATCTCCGACTTCTCCTCCTACTGTGCTCACAGCGACTCCTCCTCCTACCGCACTGATCTCCGACTTCTCCTCCTACTGTGCTCACAGCGACTCCTCCTCCTACTGTGCTTACAGCGACTATTCCTCCTACTGTGCTCACAGCGATGTAACACCTGGAGTAGTGGATCCACCGGACCGTCACTAGCGATGGCACTAACCTCACCAGGGAGCGGAGTCTAAGGGGCCGCAGGTTTTCACCACAGCCCGCCGCAAGGCGGGATGGACTTGCTGCGGCAGGCGACCCCCAGGTTGCTACCCCTGGCTTGGTTGCTAGTGACGGCAGGCGAGGCGTGGCAGGAGCAGTAGGCAGGAGGAGTGCAGGCTGAGGATAGTATACGTGCTTGCAGGTGGCGGACAGGACTCAGGAACAATGGGAAGGCAGCGGGCAAGGACTAGGGACCAGGACTGAAGACAGGAACAAGGGACAAGGACTAAGGTCAAGGACAACAGGGAGCTGGGCCAAACGCTATGGGAAGCATGTAGAGGCTCCAACACGAGGGGCAGGGCACGCTGGGATTTATAGGGAGTGATTGGGTGCAACTACCAATTAGGAGCACACTGCCCCTTTAAATCTGAGACAGCCGGCGCGCGCGGCGCCCTAGGAGGCGGGGACGCGCGCGCCGGCCGGCACAGTGAGAGCCGCCGCGGCCGTGACAAGCGACTCCTCCTCCTACAGTGCTTACAGCGACTCCTCCTCCTACTGTGCTCACAGCGACTACTCCTCCTACCGCACTGATCTCCGACTACTCCTCCTATCGTGCTCACATCGACAGCGACTCCTCCTCCTACCGCACTGATCCCTGACTACTACTCCTACTGCACTGATCTCCAACTCCTCCTACTGTGCTCACAGCGACTCCTCCTCCTTTTGTACTCACAGCGACTACTCCTCCTACCGCACTGATCTCCGACAACTCCTCCTTCCGTGCTCACATCGACAGCGACTCCTCCTCCTACCGCACTGATCCCTGACTACTACTCCTACTGCACTGATCTCCAACTCCTCCTACTGTGCTCACAGCGACTCCTCCTCCTACCGCACTGATCTCCGACTCCGCCTCCTTTTGTACTCACAGTGACTACTCCTCCACTGATCTCCGACAACTCCTCCTACCGTGCTCACATTGACAGCGACTCCTCCTCCTACCGCACTGATCACCGACTACTCCTCCTAATGTGTTCACAGCGACTCCTCCTCCTACTGCACTGATTTCCGACTCCTCCTACTGTGCTCACAGCGACTCCTCCTCCTTTTGTACTCTCAGCGACTCCTCCTCCTACCGCACTGATCTCCGACTACTACTCCTACTGTGCTCACAGCGACTCCTCCTCCTTTTGTACTCACAGCGACTACTCCTTCTACCGCACTGATCTCTGACTACTACTCCTACTGCACTGATCTCCGACTCCTCCTACTGTGCTCACAGCGACTCCTCCTCCTACCGCACTGATCTCCGACTACTCCTCCTACTGTGCTCACAGCGACTCCTCCTCCTACCGCACTGATCTCCGACTACTCCTCCTACTGCACTGATCCCTGAGTACTACTCCTACTGCACTGATCTCCAACTCCTCCTACTGTGCTCACAGCGACTCCTCCTCCTACCGCACTGATCTCCTCCTCCTCCTACCGTGCTCACAGAGTCTACTCCTCCTACCAAGCTCACATTGACAGCGACTACTTCTCCTACCGCACTGATCTCCGGCTACTCCTCCTACCGCACTGATCCCTGACTACTACTTCTACTGTGCTCACAGTGACTCCTCCTTTTGTACTCACAGTGACTACTCCTCCTACCGCACTGATCTCCGACAACTCCTCCTACCGTGCTCACATCGACAGCGACTCCTCCTCCTACCACACTGATCACCGACTACTCCTCCTACTGTGCTCACAGCGACTCCTCCTCCTACTGCACTGATCTCCGACTCCTCCTACTGTGCTCACAGCGACTCCTACTGTGCTCACAGCGACTCCTCCTCCTTTTGTACTCACAGTGACTACTCCTTCTACCGCACTGATCTCTGACTACTACTCCTACTGCACTGATCTCCGACTCCTACTGTGCTCACAGCGACTCCTCCTCCTACCGCACTGATCTCCGACTACTCCTCCTACTGTGCTCACAGCGACTCTTCCTCCTACCGCACTGATCTCTGACTCCTCCTCCTATTGCACTGATCTCCAACTCCTCCTACTGTGCTCACAGCGACTCCTCCTCCTTTTGTACTCACAGCGACTACTCCTCCTACTGCACTGATCTCCGACTACTCCTCCTACTGTGCTCACAGCGACTCCTCCTCCTACTGTGCTCACAGTGACTCCTCCTCCTACAGTGCTCACAGCGACTACTCCTCCTACTGTGCTCACAGCGACTCCTCCTCCTACAGCACTGATCTCCGACTTCTCCTCCTACTGTGCTCACAGCGACTCCTCCTCCTACCGCACTGATCTCCGACTTCTCCTCCTACTGTGCTCACAGCGACTCCTCCTCCTATTGCACTGATCTCCAACTCCTCCTACTGTGCTCACAGCGACTCCTCCTCCTTTTGTACTCACAGCGACTACTCCTCCTACTGCACTGATCTCCGACTACTCCTCCTACTGTGCTCACAGCGACTCCTCCTCCTACTGTGCTCACAGTGACTCCTCCTCCTCCTACAGTGCTCACAGCGACTACTCCTCCTACTGTGCTCACAGCGACTCCTCCTCCTACAGCACTGATCTCCGACTTCTCCTCCTACTGTGCTCACAGCGACTCCTCCTCCTACCGCACTGATCTCCGACTTCTCCTCCTACTGTGCTCACAGCGACTCCTCCTCCTACAGCACTGATCTCCGACTTCTCCTCCTACTGTGCTCACAGCGACTCCTCCTCCTACCGCACTGATCTCCGACTTCTCCTCCTACTGTGCTCACAGCGACTCCTCCTCCTACTGTGCTTACAGCGACTATTCCTCCTACTGTGCTCACAGCGATGTAACACCTGGAGTAGTGGATCCACCGGACCGTCACTAGCGATGGCACTAACCTCACCAGGGAGCGGAGTCTAAGGGGCCGCAGGTTTTCACCACAGCCCGCCGCAAGGCGGGATGGACTTGCTGCGGCAGGCGACCCCCAGGTTGCTACCCCTGGCTTGGTTGCTAGTGACGGCAGGCGAGGCGTGGCAGGAGCAGTAGGCAGGAGGAGTGCAGGCTGAGGATAGTATACGTGCTTGCAGGTGGCGGACAGGACTCAGGAACAATGGGAAGGCAGCGGGCAAGGACTAGGGACCAGGACTGAAGACAGGAACAAGGGACAAGGACTAAGGTCAAGGACAACAGGGAGCTGGGCCAAACGCTATGGGAAGCATGTAGAGGCTCCAACACGAGGGGCAGGGCACGCTGGGATTTATAGGGAGTGATTGGGTGCAACTACCAATTAGGAGCACACTGCCCCTTTAAATCTGAGACAGCCGGCGCGCGCGCGCCCTAGGAGGCGGGGACGCGCGCGCCGGCCGGCACAGTGAGAGCCGCCGCGGCCGTGACAAGCGACTCCTCCTCCTACAGTGCTTACAGCGACTCCTCCTCCTACTGTGCTCACAGCGACTACTCCTCCTACCGCACTGATCTCCGACTACTCCTCCTATCGTGCTCACATCGACAGCGACTCCTCCTCCTACCGCACTGATCCCTGACTACTACTCCTACTGCACTGATCTCCAACTCCTCCTACTGTGCTCACAGCGACTCCTCCTCCTACCGCACTGATCTCCGACTCCTCCTCCTTTTGTACTCACAGTGACTACTCCTCCTACCGCACTGATCTCCGACAACTCCTCCTACTGTGTTCACAGCGACTCCTCCTCCTACTGCACTGATCTCCGATTCCTCCTACTGTGCTCACAGCGACTCCTCCTCCTTTTGTACTCTCAGCGACTACTCCTCCTACCGCACTGATCTCCGACTACTACTCCTACTGTGCTCACAGCGACTCCTCCTCCTTTTGTACTCACAGCGACTACTCCTTCTACCGCACTGATCTCTGACTACTACTCCTACTGCACTGATCTCCGACTCCTCCTACTGTGCTCACAGCGACTCCTCCTCCTACCGCACTGATCTCCGACTACTCCTCCTACTGTGCTCACAGCGACTCCTCCTCTTACCGCACTGATCTCCGACTACTCCTCCTACTGCACTGATCCCTGAGTATTACTCCTACTGCACTGATCTCCAACTCCTCCTACTGTGCTCACAGTGACTCCTCCTCCTACTGTGCTCACAGCGACTCCTCCTCCTACCGCACTGATCTCCTCCTCCTCCTACAGTGCTCACAGAGTCTACTCCTCCTACCAAGCTCACATTGACAGCGACTCCTCCTCCTACCGCACTGATCTCCGACTACTCCTCCTACTGTGCTCACAGCCACTCCTCCTCCTACCACACTGATCTCCGACTACTCCTCCTACTGTGCTCACAGCGACTCCTCCTCCTACAGCACTGATCTCCTCCTCCTGCTACCGTGCTCACAGAGTCTACTCCTCCTACCAAGCTCACATCGACAGCGAATACTCCTCCTACCGCACTGATCCCTGACTACTACTCCTACTGTGCTCACAGCGACTCCTCCTCCTTTTGTACTCACAGCGACTACTCCTCCAACCGCACTGATCTCCGACTCCTCCTACTGTGCTCACAGTGACTACTCCTCCTACCGCACTGATCTCCGACAACTCCTCCTACCGTGCTCACATCGACAGCGACTCCTCCTCCTACCGCACTGATCCCTGACTACTACTCCTACTGCACTGATCTCCAACTCCTCCTACTGTGCTCACAGCGACTCCTCCTCCTACCGCACTGATCTCCGACTCCTCCTCCTTTTGTACTCACAGTGACTACTCCTCCTACCGCACTGATCTCCGACAACTCCTCCTACCGTGCTCACATCGACAGCGACTCCTCCTCCTACCGCACTGATCACCGACTATTCCTCCTACTGTGCTCACAGCGACTCCTCCTCCTACTGCACTGATCTCCGACTCCTCCTACTGTGCTCACAGCGACTCCTCCTCCTTTTGTACTCTCAGCCACTACTCCTCCTACCGCACTGATCTCCGACTACTCCTCCTACTGTGCTCACAGCGACTCCTCCTCCTACCGCACTGATCTCCGACTACTCCTCCTACTGTGCTCACAGCGACTCCTCCTCCTACCGCACTGATCTCTGACTCCTCCTCCTATTGCACTGATCTCCAACTCCTCCTACTGTGCTCACAGCGACTCCTCCTCCTACTGTGCTCACAGCGACTACTCCTCCTACTGTGCTCACAGCGACTCCTCCTCCTTTTGTACTCACAGCAACTACTCCTCCTACCGCACTGATCTCTGACTACTACTCCTACTGCACTGATCTCCGACTCCTCCTACTGTGCTCCCAGCGACTCCTCCTCCTACTGTGCTCACAGCGACTCCTCCTCCTACCGCACTGATCTCCGACTTCTCCTCCTACTGTGCTCACAGCGACTCCTCCTCCTTTTGTACTCTCAGCGACTCCTCCTTCTACTGCACTGATCTCCGACTCCTCCTACTGTGCTCACAGCGACTCCTCCTCCTACTGTGCTTACAGCGACTATTCCTCCTACTGTGCTCACAGCGACTCCTCCTCCTACTGCACTGATCTCCGACTCCTCCTACTGTGCTCACAGCGACTCCTCCTCCTTTTGTACTCACAGCGACTCCTCCTTCTACCGCACTGATCTCTGACTACTACTCCTACTGCACTGATCTCCGACTCCTACTGTGCTCACAGCGACTCCTCCTCCTTTTGTACTCCTTCTACCGCACTGATCTCCGACTCCTCCTCCTACTGTGCTCACATCGACTACTCCTCCTACTGTGCTCACAGCGACTCCTCCTCCTTTTGTACTCACAGCGACTACTCCTTCTACCGCACTGATCTCTGACTACTACTCCTACTGCACTGATCTCCGACTCCTCCTACTGTGCTCACAGCGACTATTCCTCCTACTGTGCTCACAGTGACTCCTCCTCCTCCTACAGTGCTCACAGCGACTACTCCTCCTACTGTGCTCCCGGCGACTCCTCCTCCTACTGTGCTCACAGCGACTCCTCCTCCTACCGCACTGATCTCCGACTACTCCTCCTACTGTGCTCACAGCGACTCTTCCTCCTACCGCACTGATCTCTGACTCCTCCTCCTATTGCACTGATCTCCAACTCCTCCTACTGTGCTCACAGCGACTCCTCCTCCTTTTGTACTCACAGCGACTACTCCTCCTACTGCACTGATCTCCGACTACTCCTCCTACTGTGCTCACAGCGACTCCTCCTCCTACTGTGCTTACAGCGACTATTCCTCCTACTGTGCTCACAGTGACTCCTCCTCCTCCTACAGTGCTCACAGCGACTACTCCTCCTACTGTGCTCACAGCGACTCCTCCTCCTACAGCACTGATCTCCGACTTCTCCTCCTACTGTGCTCACAGCGACTCCTCCTCCTACCGCACTGATCTCCGACTTCTCCTCCTACTGTGCTCACAGCGACTCCTCCTCCTACCGCACTGATCTCCGACTTCTCCTCCTACTGTGCTCACAGCGACTCCTCCTCCTACTGTGCTTACAGCGACTATTCCTCCTACTGTGCTCACAGCGATGTAACACCTGGAGTATTGGATCCACCGGACCGTCACCAGCGATGGCACTAACCTCACCAGGGAGCGGAGTCTAAGGGGCCGCTGGTTTTCACCACAGCCCGCCGCAAGGCGGGATGGACTTGCTGCGGCAGGCGACCCCCAGGTTGCTACCCCTGGCTTGGTTGCTAGTGACGGCAGGCGAGGCGTGGCAGGAGCAGTAGGCAGGAGGAGTGCAGGCTGAGGATAGTATACGTGCTTGCAGGTGGCGGACAGGACTCAGGAACAATGGGAAGGCAGCGGGCAAGGACTAGGGACCAGGACTGAAGACAGGAACAAGGGACAAGGACTAAGGTCAAGGACAACAGGGAGCTGGGCCAAACGCTATGGGAAGCATGTAGAGGCTCCAACACGAGGGGCAGGGCACGCTGGGATTTATAGGGAGTGATTGGGTGCAACTACCAATTAGGAGCACACTGCCCCTTTAAATCTGAGACAGCCGGCGCGCGCCTGCCCTAGGAGGCGGGGACGCGCGCGCCGGCCGGCACAGTGAGAGACAGGAGCGGAGGAGAGGTGAGGCGCCCCCAGGGGCCGAACTAGCAGCAGCGCCGGGTCCCTGCACAAGGACCCCGGCGGCTGCATGGGGCAGGAGGAGGTCGCGGCGGCGGCCCGAAACACGGGAAGCCGCCGCGGCCGTGACAAGCGACTCCTCCTCCTACTGTGCTCACAGCGACTCCTCCTCCTACCGCACTGATCTCCGACTTCTCCTCCTACTGTGTTCACAGCGACTCCTCCTCCTACTGTGCTCACAGCGACTCCTCCTCCTTTTGTACTCACAGCGACTACTCCTCCTACCGCACTGATCTCCTACTACTACTCCTACTGCACTGATCTCCGACTCCTACTGTGCTCACAGCGACTCTTTCTCCTCCTTTTGTACTCACAGCGACTCCTCCTCCTACTGTGCTTACAGCAACTATTCCTCCTACTGTGCTCACAGCGACTACTCCTCCTACTGTGCTCACAGCGACTCCTCCTCCTACTGTGCTCACAGCGACTACTCCACCTCCTACCGTGCTCACAGCGACTCCTCCTCCTACCGTGCTCACAGCGACTACTCCTCCTCCTACCGTGCTCACAGCGACTCCTCCTCCTACTGTGCTCACAGCGACTCCTCCTCCTACTGTGCTCACAGCGACTACTCCTCCTACTGTGCTCACAGCGACTCCTCCTCCTACTGTGCTCACAGCGACTACTCCTCCTACCGCACTGATCTCCGACTTCTCCTCCTACTGTGCTCACAGCGACTACTCCTCCTACTGTGCTCACAGCGACTCCTTCTCCTACTGTGCTCACAGCGACTACTCCTCCTACTCTGTTTACAGCGACTCCTCCTCCTACCGTGCTCACAGCGACTCCTCCTCCTACTGTGCTCACAGCGACTACTCCTCCTACCGCACTGATCTCCGACTACTCCTCCTACTGTGCTCACAGCGACTCCTACTGTGCTCACAGCGACTCCTCCTCCTACTGTGCTCACAACGACTCCTCCTCCTACCGCACTGATCTCCGACTACTCCTCCTACTGTGCTCACAGCGACTCCTCCTCCTACTGTGCTCACAGCGACTCCTCCTCCTACCGCACTGATCTCCAACTCCTTCATTATCCCATAAAAGTAAATAATTATCACAACTCATCATCTCCTAGTCGGTCCCTGACATCCCTGAAGTCTCTGTGGTCTCTGAAGTCCCTGTGGTCTCTGAGGTCCCTGTGGTCTCTGAGGTCCCTGTGGTCTCTGAAGTCCCTGTGGTCTCTGAGGTCCCTGTGGTCTCTGAAGTCCCTGTGGTCTCGGTGGTCTCTGAGGTCCCTGTGGTCTCTTGTCTCTGAGGTTTCTGAGGTCTTTGTGGTCTCTGAGGTCCTTGTGGTCTCCAATGTCTCTGTCTTTAAGGTCTCTGAGGTCCCTCTGGTCTCTGAGGTCTCGGAGGTCTCTGTGGTACCTGTGATCTCTGAGGTCTTTGTGGTCTCTGAGGTCCCTCTGGTCTCTGAGGTCTCGGAGGTCTCTGTGGTACCTGTGATCTCTGAGGTCTTTGTGGTCTCGGGGGTCCCTCTGATCTCTGAGGTCTTTGTGGTCTCGGGGGTCCCTCTGATCTCTGTGGTCTTTGAGGTCCATCTGGTCTCTGTGGTCTCAGAGGTCTCTGAGGTCCCTCTGGTCTCTGAGGTCTCGGAGGTATCTGTGGTACCTGTGATCTCTGAGGTCTTTGTGGTCTCGGGGGTCCCTCTGGTCTCTGTGGTCTTTGAGGTCCATCTGGTCTCTGTGGTCTCGGAGGTCTCTGTGGTCTCTGAGGTCCCTGTGGTCTCTGAGGCCTCTGTGGTCCCTGTGGTGTCGGAGGTCTCTGTGGTTTGTGAGGTTCCTCTGGTCTCTGAGGACTCTGTGGTCTCGGAGGACCCTGTGGTCTCTGAGGTCTCTGTGGTCCCTCTGGTCCCTGAGGTCTCTGTAGTCCCTGAGGTTTTGAAAGTCCCTGAGGTCTCTGTGGTCTCTGTGTTCCCTGAGGTCTCTGTGTTCCCTGAGGTCTCTGTGGTCCCTGAGGTCTCTGTGGTCTCGGAGGACCCTCTGGTCCCTGAGGTCTCTGTGGTCCCTGAGGTCTCTGTAGTCTCTGACCTGCTTGATGATAGAGTGCAGCCGCGCCATGCTGATCACCGTCACCCACACGGACATGAGGGAACCCAGGAAGTCACAGAACTGCAGCACATCATAGTCCATGATACAGAAGACCACGATGCCCGGCTGGTCACAGGCGTGATAGAACTGCGGAGAGAAGAGACACATGAGGAGAGACCGCAGGAGAGAAGAGACCGCAGGAGAGAAGAGACAGACACATCAGAAGAGACTGCAGGAGAGAAGAGACAGACACATGAGGAGAGACCGCAGGAGAGAAGAGACAGACACATGAGGAGAGACCGCAGGAGAGAAGAGACCGCAGGAGAGAAGAGACAGACACATCAGAAGAGACTGCAGGAGAGAAGAGACAGACACATCAGGAGAGACTGCAGGAGAGAAGAGACAGACACATGAGGAGAGACCGCAGGAGAGAAGAGACCGCAGGAGAGAAGAGACAGACACATCAGGAGAGACTGCAGGAGAGAAGAGACAGACACATCAGGAGAGACTGCAGGAGAGAAGAGACAGACACATGAGGAGAGACCGCAGGAGAGAAGAGACAGACACATGAGGAGAGACCGCAGGAGAGAAGAGACCGCAGGAGAGAAGAGACAGACACATGAGGAGAGACTGCAGGAGAGAAGAGACAGACACATGAGGAGAGACCGCAGGAGAGAAGAGACAGACACATGAGGAGAGACCGCAGGAGAGAAGAGACAGACACATGAGGAGAGACCGCAGCAGAGAAGAGACAGACACATGAGGAGAGACTGCAGGAGAGAAGAGACAGACACATGAGGAGAGACCGCAGGAGAGAAGAGACAGACACATGAGGAGAGACTGCAGGAGAGAAGAGACAGACACATGAGGAGAGACCGCAGGAGAGAAGAGACAGACACATGAGGAGAGACCGCAGGAGAGAAGAGACAGACACATGAGGAGAGACACGCAGGACAGAAGAGACCTGCAGGAGAGAAGAGACAGACACATCAGAAGAGACTGCAGGAGAAGAAGAGACAGACACATGAGGAGAGACCGCAGGAGAGAAGAGACAGACACATGAGGAGAGACCGCAGGAGAGAAGAGACAGACACATGAGGAAGAGACCGCAGGAGAAAAGAGACCGCAGGAGAGAAGAGACAGACACATCAGGAGAGACTGCAGGAGAGGAAGAGACAGACACATGAGGAGAGACGCAGGAGAGAAGAGACAGACACATGAGGAGAGACCGCAGGAGAGAAGAGACCGCAGGAGAGAAGAGACAGACACATCAGGGAGAGACTGCAGGAAGAGAAGACAGACACATCAGGAGAGACTGCAGGAGAGAAGAGACAGACACATGAGGAGAGACCGCAGGAGAGAAGAGACAGACACATGAGGAGAGACCGCAGGAGAGAAGAGACCGCAGGAGAGAAGAGACAGACACATCAGGAGAGACTGCAGGAGAGAAGAGACAGACACATGAGGAGAGACCGCAGGAGAGAAGAGACAGACACATGAGGAGAGACCGCAGGAGAGAAGAGACAGACACATGAGGAGAGACCGCAGCAGAGAAGAGACAGACACATGAGGAGAGACTGCAGGAGAGAAGAGACAGACACTTCAGGAGAGACTGCAGGAGAGAAGAGACAGACACATGAGGAGAGACTGCAGGAGAGAAGAGACAGACACATGAGGAGAGACCGCAGGAGAGAAGAGACAGACACATGAGGAGAGACTGCAGGAGAGAAGAGACAGACACATGGGGAGAGACCGCAGGAGAGAAGAGACAGACACATCAGGAGAGACTGCAGGAGAGAAGAGACAGACACATGAGGAGAGACCGCAGGAGAGAAGAGACCGCAGGAGAGAAGAGACAGACACATCAGGAGAGACTGCAGTAGAGAAGAGACAGACACATCAGGAGAGACTGCAGGAGAGAAGAGACAGAACACATGAGGAGAGACCGCAGGAGAGAAGAGACCGCAGGAGAGAAGAGACAGACACATGAGGAGAGACCGCAGGAGAGAAGAGACCGCAGGAGAGAAGAGACAGACACATGAGGAGAGACCGCAGGAGAGAAGAGACCGCAGGAGAGAAGAGACAGACACATGAGGAGAGACTGCAGGAGAGAAGAGACCGCAGGAGAGAAGAGACAGACACATCAGGAGAGACTGCAGGAGAGAAGAGACAGACACATCAGGAGAGACTGCAGGAGAGAAGAGACAGACACATGAGGAGAGACCGCAGCAGAGAAGAGACAGACACATGAGGAGAGACCGCAGGAGAGAAGAGACAGACACATGAGGAGAGACCGCAGGAGAGAAGAGACCGCAGGAGAGAAGAGACAGACACATGAGGAGAGACTGCAGGAGAGAAGAGACCGCAGGAGAGAAGAGACAGACACATCAGGAGAGACTGCAGGAGAGAAGAGACAGACACATCAGGAGAGACTGCAGGAGAGAAGAGACAGACACATGAGGAGAGACCGCAGGAGAGAAGAGACCGCAGGAGAGAAGAGACAGACACATCAGGAGAGACTGCAGGAGAGAAGAGACAGACACATCAGGAGAGACTGCAGGAGAGAAGAGACAGACACATGAGGAGAGACCGCAGGAGAGAAGAGACCGCAGGAGAGAAGAGACAGACACATCAGGAGAGACTGCAGGAGAGAAGAGACAGACACATGAGGAGAGACCGCAGGAGAGAAGAGACAGACACATGAGGAGAGACCGCAGCAGAGAAGAGACAGACACATGAGGAGAGACTGCAGGAGAGAAGAGACAGACACATGAGGAGAGACCGCAGGAGAGAAGAGACAGACACATGAGGAGAGACCGCAGGAGAGAAGAGACAGACACATCAGGAGAGACCGCAGGAGAGAAGAGACCGCAGGAGAGAAGAGACAGACACATCAGGAGAGACTGCAGGAGAGAAGAGACAGACACATGAGGAGAGACCGCAGGAGAGAAGAGACAGACACATGAGGAGAGACCGCAGCAGAGAAGAGACAGACACATGAGGAGAGACTGCAGGAGAGAAGAGACAGACACATGAGGAGAGACCGCAGGAGAGAAGAGACAGACACATGAGGAGAGACCGCAGGAGAGAAGAGACCGCAGGAGAGAAGAGACAGACACATGAGGAGAGACCGCAGGAGAGAAGAGACAGACACATGAGGAGAGACCGCAGCAGAGAAGAGACAGACATGAGGAGAGACTGCAGGAGAGAAGAGACAGACACTTCAGGAGAGACTGCAGGAGAGAAGAGACAGACACATGAGGAGAGACTGCAGGAGAGAAGAGACAGACACATGAGGAGAGACTGCAGGAGAGAAGAGACAGACACATGAGGAGAGACAGCAGGAGAGACAGCTGACATAGAGAGAGACAGCAGGAGAGAAGAGACATACAGACACATGAGGAGAGACCGCAGGAGAGACAGCTGACATAGAGAGACAGCAGGAGAGAAGAGACAGTGGTCTCTCCTGCTGTCTCTTCTCATGTGTCTCTGTCAGTGGTCTCTCCTGCTGTCTCTTCTCATGTGTCTCTGTCAGTGGTCTCTCCTGCTGTCTCTTCTCATGTGTCTCTGTCAGTGGTCTCTCCTGCTGTCTCTCCTCATGTGTCTGTATGTCTCTTCTCTCCTGCTGTCTCTCTCTTTGTTAGCTGTCTCTTCTCCTGCTGTCTCTCCCTACTGGCTGCCTCTTCTCTCCTGCTGTCTCTCTATGTCAGCGGTCTCTCCTGCTCTCTCTCCTCGTGTGTCTGTCTCTTCTCTCCTGCTGTCTCTCTAAGTCAGCGGTCTCTCCTCATGTGTCTCTATGTCTCTCCTCTCCTGCTGTCTCTTTATGTCAGCGGTCTCTCCTGCTGTCTCTCCCCATGTGTCTCTGACTCTTCTCGCCTGCCGTCTCTCTATGTCAGCGGTCTCTCCTCATGTGTCTCTGTCTCCTCTCTCCTGCCGTCTCTCTATGTCAGCGGTCTCTCCTCATGTGTCTGTCTCTTCTCTCCTGCTGTCTCTCTATGTCAGACACATGAGGAGAGACCGCTGACATAGAGAGACGGCAGGAGAGAAGAGACATAGAGACACATGAGGAGAGACAGCAGGAGAGACCGCTGACATAGAGACACATGAGGAGAAACGAGACAGCTGACATACAGAGACATGAGGAGAAACGAGACAGCTGACATAGAGAGACATGAGGAAAGAAGAGACACCCAACATAGAGAGACATGAGGAGAAACGAGACAGCTGACATAGAGAGACATGAGGAAAGAAAAGACATCCCCCAATCCCTCACACAGAGACATGAGAAGAGAGCGCCAGGGTTGGGGATACTTACAGTGGAGAAGAACATGGTGAAGATGTAGACGGAAGCTTCTAGGAGGCAGCGACTGCGTAAGGCGATGAGGACGGGCGGCAGGAACATGAGATTACTGAGACACAGGAGGAGGGTGGAGAGAAGCTGGAAACCATATGTGAAGGCCTGAGAGTTATCTGTACAGCCCCAGCCACTCCAGCCTGCGAGACAGAGACACCATGAAGAGACTGCCTGCCCCCCCCCCATAGACTGCCTGCCTCCTGCCCCCCCCCACACAGACTGCCTGCCTCCTGCCCCCCCCACAGACTGCCTGCCTCCTGCCCCCCCACAGACTGCCTGCCCCCCATAGACTGCCTGCCTCCTGCCCCCCCACAGACTGCCTGCCCCCCCCATAGACTGCCTGCCTCCCCCCATAGACTGCCTGCCTCCTGCCCCCCCCCCCACAGACTGCCTGCCTCCTGCCCCCCCCACGGACTGCCTGCCTCCTGCCCCCCCCACAGACTGCCTGCCCCCCCATAGACTGCCTGCCTCCCTGCCCCCCCCCACGGACTGCCTGCCTCCTGCCCCCCACACACAGACTGCCTGTCTCCCTGCCCCCCCCACAGACTGCCTGCCCCCCCCCATAGACTGCCTGCCTCCTGCCCCCTCCACGGACTGCCTGCCTCCTGCCCCCCCCCAACAGGACTGGCTGCCCCCCCCATAGACTGCCTGCCTCCTGCCCCCCCACGGACTGCCTGCCTCCTGCCCCCCCCCCACACAGACTGCCTGCCTCCTGCCCCCCACACAGACTGCCTGCCTCCTGCCCCCCCCACGGACTGCCTGCCTCCTGCCCCCCACACACAGACTGCCTGTCTCCTGCCCCCCCCACAGACTGCCTGCCCCCCCATAGACTGCCTGCCTCCTGCCCCCCCCACGGACTGCCTGCCTCCTGCCCCCCCCCACAGACTGCCTGCCCCCCCATAGACTGCCTGCCTCCTGCCCCCCCACGGACTGCCTGCCTCCTGCCCCCCCACACAGACTGCCTGCCTCCTGCCCCCACCACAGACTGCCTGCCTCCTGCCCCCCCCACGGACTGCCTGCCCCCCCATAGACTGCCTGCCTCCTGCCCCCCCCACGGACTGCCTGCCTCCTGCCCCCCACACACAGACTGCCTGTCTCCTGCCCCCCCCCCCCACAGACTGCCTGCCCCCCCATAGACTGCCTGCCTCCTGCCCGCCCCACGGACTGCCTGCCTCCTGCCCCCCCCACACAGACTGCCTGCCTCCTGCCCCCCCCCCCACACAGACTGCCTGCCTCCTGCCCCCACCACAGACTGCCTGCCTCCCCCCACACAGACTGCCTGCCTCCTGCCCCCACCACAGACTGCCTGCCTCCTGCCCCCCCCCACACAGACTGCCTGCCTCCTGCCCCCCCCCACACACAGACTACCTGCCTCCTGCCCCCCCACAGACTGCCTACCTCCTGCCCCCCACACACACACTCAGACTGTCTGCCTAGACTGCTTGCCCTCTGCCCCCCACAGACTGCCTGCCTCCTGCCCCCCACACACATAGACTGTCTGTCTCCTGCCCCCCCACACACACTCAGACTGTCTGCCTTCTGCCCCCCCACAGACTGCCTGCCTCCTGTCCCCACACACACACACAGACTTCCTGCCTTCTGCCCCCCCTCACAGACTGCCTGCCTCCTGCCCCCAACACACAGACTGTCTGTCTCCTGCCCCCCCCCACACACTCAGACTGTCTGCCTTCTTCCCCCCCCACAGACTGCCTGCCTCTTGTCCCCACACACACAGACTTCCTGCCTTCTGCCCCCCCTCACAGACTGCCTGCCTCCTGCCCCCCACACACAGACTGCCTGTCTCCTGCCCCCCCACACACAGACTGCCTGCCTCCTGCCCCCCCACACACAAACTGTCTGCCTCCTGCCCCCCCCTACACAGACTGCCTGCCTCCTGCCCTCCACACACAGACTGCCTGCCTCCTGCCCCCCTCCCCACACACACAGACTTGCCTGCCTTCTGCCCCCCCCCTCACAGACTGCCTGCCTCCTGCCCCCCACACACAGACTGCCTGTCTCCTCCCCCCCACACAGACTGCCTGCCTCCTGCCCCCCCCACAAACTGTCTGCCTCCTGCCCCCCCTACACAGACTGCTGCCTCCTACCTCCCACACACAGACTGCCTGCCTCCTGCCCCCCCCCCCACAAACAGGCTACCTGCCTCCTGCCCCTACCCACACACACAGACTGCCTGCCTTCTGCCCCCCCACACACACATGCTGCCTGCCTGCTGCACCCCCCCCCCACACAGACTGCCTGCCTTCTGCCCCCCCACACACACAGACTGCCTGCCTCCTGCCCCTACCCACACACACAGACTGCCTGCCTTCTGCCCCCCCACACACACAGACTGCCTGCCTCCTGTACCCCCCCCACACAGACTGCCTGCCTCCTGCCCCCACCCACACACACAGACTGCCTGCCTTCTGCCCCCCCAACAGACTGCCTGCCTCCTGCCCCCCCCCCACACAGACTGCATGCCTCCTGCACCCCCCCACACAGACTGCCTGCCTCCTGCCCCCCCCCCCACACACAGAGTGCCTGCCTTCTGCCCCCCCACAGACTGCCTGCCTCCTGCCCCCCCCCCACACAGACTGCCTGCCTCCTGCACCCCCCCACATACTGCCTCCCTCCTGCCCACCAACACAGACTGTCCTGCTCCTGCCCCCCCACACACAGGACTGCCTGCCTCCTGCCCCCCCACAGACTGCCTACCTCCTGCCCCCCCACACACACACTCAGACTGTCTGCCTAGACTGCTTGCCCTCTGCCCCCCACAGACTGCCTGCCTCCTGCCCCCCACACACATAGACTGTCTGTCTCCTGCCCCCCCACACACACTCAGACTGTCTGCCTTCTGCCCCCCCACAGACTGCCTGCCTCCTGTCCCCACACACACACACAGACTTCCTGCCTTCTGCCGCCCCTCACAGACTGCCTGCCTCCTGCCCCCCACACACAGACTGTCTGTCTCCTGCCCCCCCCCCACACACTCAGACTGTCTGCCTTCTGCCCCCCCACAGACTGCCTGCCTCTTGTCCCCACACACACAGACTTCCTGCCTTCTGCCCCCCCTCACAGACTGCCTGCCTCCTGCCCCCCACACACAGACTGCCTGTCTCCTGCCCCCCCCACACACAGACTCCCTGCCTCCTGCCCCCCCACACACAAACTGTCTGCCTCCTGCCCCCCCTACACAGACTGCCTGCCTCCTGCCCTCCACACACAGACTGCCTGCCTCCTGCCCCCCTCCCCACACACACAGACTTCCTGCCTTCTGCCCCCCCTCACAGACTGCCTGCCTCCTGCCCCCCACACACAGACTGCCTGTCTCCTCCCCCCCCACACAGACTGCCTGCCTCCTGCCCCCCCCACAAACTGTCTGCCTCCTGCCCCCCCTACACAGACTGCCTGCCTCCTACCTCCCACACACAGACTGCCTGCCTCCTGCCCCCCACACACAGACTGCCTGCCTCCTGCCCCCCCCACAAACAGGCTGCCTGCCTCCTGCCCTACCCACACACACAGACTGCCTGCCTTCTGCCCCCCCCCCACACATGCTGCCTGCCTGCTGCACCCCCCCACACACAGACTGCCTGCCTTCTGCCCCCCCACACACAGACTGCCTGCCTCCTGCCCCTACCCACACACACAGACTGCCTGCCTCCTGTACCCCCCCGACACAGACTGCCTGCCTCCTGCCCCCACCCACACACACAGACTGCCTGCCTTCTGCCCCCCCCACAGACTGCCTGCCTCCTGCCCCCCCACACACACAGACTGCATGCCTCCTGCACCCCCCCCCCCCACACAGACTGCCTGCCTCCTGCCCCCCCCCCACACACAGACTGCCTGCCTTCTGCCCCCCCACAGACTGCCTGCCTCCTGCCCTCCCCCACACAGACTGCCTGCCTCCTGCACCCCCCCACATACTGCCTCCCTCCTGCCCCCACACACAGACTGTCTGCCTCCTGCCCCCCCCCCCACACAGACTGCCTGCCTCCTGCCCACCCCCCCCCACAGACTGCCTGCCTCCTGCCCCCACCCCCGACTGCCTGCCTCCTGCCCCCCCACACAGACTGTCTGCCTCCTGCCCCCCCCCACACACAGACTGCCTGCCTCCTGCCCCCACCCACATACACAGACTGCCTGCCTTCTGCCCCCCCCACAGACCGCCTGCCTCCTTCACCCCCCCCACACACAGACTGCCTGCCTCCTGCCCCCACCCACACACACAGACTGCCTGCCTCCTGCACCCCCCCCCACACACAGACTGCCTGCCTCCGGCCCCCCCCCACAGACTGCCTGCCTCCTGCCCCCCCCCCCCCACACAGACTGCCTGCCTCCTGCCCCCCCACACACAGACTGCCTCCTGCCCCCCCCCCCCCCACAGACTGCCTGCCTCCTGCCCCCCTACACAGACTGCCTGCCTCTTGCCCCCCCCCACACACAGACTGCCTGCCTCCTGCACCCCCCCGCCCCCACACAGACTGCCTGCCTCCTGCCCCCCCGACACACAGACTGCCTGCCTCCTGCCCCCCCCACACACAGACTGCCTGCCTCCTGCCCCCCCTACACAGACTGCCTGCCTCCTGCCCCCCCCCCACACAGACTGCCTGCCTCCTGCCCCCCCCACACACAGACTGCCTGCCTCCTGCCCCCCACACACACAGACCGCCTGCCTCCTGTCACTCTCCTCGCAGCATCACCCCGGATGATACCTGCTCGGCACTCGCAGGCAGCATACAGGTAGTTGTTGGTTCGCAGCAGTTTGCATTGTCCATAGGGGCCGCACTCATTGATACAGGGAGACAGGAAGGTGCGCAGGTTGAGCTCGGCACTAAGGTTACTGCACTGCCGCCACCTAACAACAGGGAGATGAGAAGAGTCACATGACTAAATTAGAACTGACCATGTGGTATAGCGGAGGGCTAGCTTGGTGAAGTAGTGTATGTGACGTAGTAAGGTGGCAATGGCAGCATAATGTCTCTAGTACACAATGATCTGTGATACAATGTGCGAGGAATAACTCCGAGGAAAGGAAGAGCGCGGAGTGAAGACTTAGCGATGGAGAGTAGGTCTCATGGCCGTATAACAGCGAGCGACTATCTGAGTAATAGAAACAGCGATCAGCCGATCAAGCATCACTATGTGTAATAGTAATACATAACTACATATAAAAGTGCTACATGGCTACGTGTAATAGTGATACATGGCTACGTGTAATAGTGATACATGGCTACGTGTAATAGTGATACTACGTGTAATAGTGACACATGGCTACGTGTAATAGTGACACATGGCTACGTGTAATAGTGACACATGGCTACGTGTAATAGTGATACTACGTGTAATAGTGACACATGGCTACGTGTAATAGTGATACATGGCTACGTGTAATAGTGACACATGGCTACGTGTAATAGTGACACATGGCTACGTGTAATAGTGATACATGGCTACGTGTAATAGTGACACATGGCTCCGTGTAATAGTGATACATCAGTACGTGTAATAGTGATACATGGCTACGTGTAATAGTGACACATGGCTACGTGTAATAGTGATACATGGCCACGTGTAATAGTGACACATGGCTACGTGTAATAGTGATACATGGCTACGAGTTATAGTGACACATGGCTACGTGTAATAGTGATACATGGCTACGTGTAATAGTGACACATGGCTACGTGTAATAGTGATACATGGCCACGTGTAATAGTGATACATCAGTACGTGTAATAGTGATACATGGCTACGTGTAATAGTGATACATGGCTACGTGTAATAGTGATACATGGCTACGTGTAATAGTGATACGTAGTGTAATAGTGATACATGGCTACGTGTAATAGTGACACATGGCTACGTGTAATAGTGATACATCAGTACGTGTAATAGTGATACATGGCTACGTGTAATAGTGATACATGGCTACGTGTAATAGTGATACATGGCTACGTGTAATAGTGATACGTAGTGTAATAGTGATACATGGCTACGTGTAATAGTGACACATGGCTACGTGTAATAGTGATACTACGTGTAATAGTGATACATGGCTACGTGTAATAGTGATACATGGCTACGTGTAATAGTGACACATGGCTACGTGTAATAGTGATACATGGCCATGTGTAATAGTGATACATGGCTACGTGTAATAGTGACACATGGCTACGTGTAATAGTGATACATGGCTACGTGTAATAGTGACACATGGCTACGTGTAATAGTGACACATGGCTCCGTGTAATAGTGATACATGGCTACGTGTAATAGTGATACATGGCTCCGTGTAATAGTGATACATCAGTACGTGTAATAGTGATACATGGCTACGTGTAATAGTGATACATGGCTACGTGTAATAGTCACACATGGCTCCGTGTAATAGTGACACATGGCTACGTGTAATAGTGACACATGGCTACGTGTAATAGTGATACATGGCCACGTGTAATAGTGACACATGGCTACGTGTAATAGTGATACATGGCTACGAGTTATAGTGACACATGGCTACGTGTAATAGTGATACATGGCTACGTGTAATAGTGACACATGGCTACGTGTAATAGTGATACATGGCCACGTGTAATAGTGACACATGGCTACGTGTAATAGTGATACATGGCTATGTGTAATAGTGACACATGGCTACGAGTTATAGTGACACATGGCTATGTGTAATAGTGATACATGGCTACGTGTAATAGTGATACATGGCTACGTGTAATAGTGATACATGGCTCCCTGTAATAGTGATACATGGCTACGTGTAATAGTGATACATGGCTACGTGTAATAGTGATACATGGCTCCCTGTAATAGTGATACATGGCTACGTGTAATAGTGATACATGGCTCCGCGTAATAGTGACACATGGCTACGTGTAATAGTGATACATGGCTACGTGTAATAGTGATACATGGCTCTGTGTAATAGTGATACTACGTGTAATAGTGATACATGGCTACGTGTAATAGTGATACATGGCTACGTGTAATAGTGATACATGGCTACGAGTAATAGTGATACATGGCTACGTGTAATAGTGATACATGGCTACGTGTAATAGTGACACATGGCTCCGTGTAATAGTGACACATGGCTACGTGTAATAGTGACACATGGCTACGTGTAATAGTGATACATGGCTACGAGTTATAGTGACACATGGCTATGTGTAATAGTAATACATAGTGTAATAGTGATACATGGATATGTGTAATAGTGATACATGGCTACGTGTAATAGTGATACATGGCTACGAGTTATAGTGACACATGGCTATGTGTAATAGTGATACATGGCTACGTGTAATAGTGATACATGGCTACGTGTAATAGTGACACATGGCTCCGTGTAATAGTGACACATGGCTACGTGTAATAGTGACACATGGCTACGTGTAATAGTGACACATGGCTACGTGTAATAGTGATACATGGCTACGTGTAATAGTGACACATGGCTACGTGTAATAGTGATACATGACAACGTGTAATAGTGACACATGGCTACGTGTAATAGTGATACATGGCTACGTGTAATAGTGATACATGGCTACGTGTAATAGTGATACATGGCTACGTGTAATAGTGATACTACGTGTAATAGTGATACATGGCTACGTGTAATAGTGATACATGGCTATGTGTAATAGTGACACATGGCTACGTGCAATAGTGACACATGGCTACGTGTAATAGTGACACATGGCTACGTGTAATAGTGATACATGGCTACGTGTAATAGTGACACATGGCTACGTGTAATAGTGACACATGGCTACGTGTAATAGTGATACATGGCTGCGTGTAATAGTGATACATGGCTACGTGTAATAGTGATACATGGCTGCGTGTAATAGTGACACATGGCTACGTGTAATAGTGATACATGGCTCCGTGTAATAGTGATACATGGCTGTGTGTAATAGTGATACATGGCTACGTGTAATAGTGACACATGGCTACGTGTAATAGTGACACATGGCTACGTGTAATAGTGACACATGGCTACGTGTAATAGTGATACATGGCTACGTGTAATAGTGACACATGGCTACGTGTAATAGTGACACATGGCTACGTGTAATAGTGATACATGGCTACGTGTAATAGTGACACATGGCTACGTGTAATAGTGACACATGGCTACGTGTAATAGTGATACATGGCTACGTGTAATAGTGATACATGGCTAGGAGTTATAGTGACACATGGCTACGTGTAATAGTGACACATGGCTACGTGTAATGGTGATACATCAGTACGTGTAATAGTGATACATGGCTACGTGTAATAGTGATACATGGCTACGTGTAATAGTGATACATGGCTACGTGTAATAGTGATACGTAGTGTAATAGTGATACATGGCTACGTGTAATAGTGACACATGGCTACGTGTAATAGTGATACTACGTATAATAGTGATACATGGCTACGTGTAATAGTGATACATGGCTACGTGTAATAGTGACACATGGCTACGTGTAATAGTGATACATGGCCATGTGTAATAGTGATACATGGCTACGTGTAATAGTGATACATGGCTCTGTGTAATAGTGACACATGGCTACGTGTAATAGTGACACATGGCTACGTGTAATAGTGATACATGGCTCTGTGTAATAGTGATACATGGCTACGTGTAATAGTGACACATGGCTACGTGTAATAGTGACACATGGCTACGTGTAATAGTGATACATGGCTACGTGTAATAGTGACACATGGCTACGTGTAATAGTGACACATGGCTACGTGTAATAGTGATACATGGCTACGTGTAATAGTGATACATGGCTACGTGTAATGGTGATACATGGCTACGTGTAATAGTGATACTACGTGTAATAGTGACACATGGCTACGTGTAATAGTGATACATGGCTACGTGTAATAGTGATACTACGTGTAATAGTGACACATGGCTACGTGTAATAGTGATACATGGCTACGTGTAATAGTGACACATGGCTACGTGTAATAGTAATATATGGCTACGTGTAATAGTGACACATGGCTACGTGTAATAGTGATACAAGGTGTAATAGTGATACATGGCTCCGTGTAATAGTGATACATGGCTACGTGTAATAGTGATACATGGCTCCCTGTAATAGTGACACATGGCTCTGTGTAATAGTGACACATGGCTACGTGTAATAGTGATTCAAGGTGTAATAGTGATACATGGCTACGTGTAATAGTGATACATGGCTACGTGTAATAGTGATACATGGCTCCGTGTAATAGTGATACATGGCTACGTGTAATAGTGATACATGGCTACGTGTAATAGTCATACATGGCTACGTGTAATAGTGATACATGGCTACGTGTAATAGTGATACATGGCTACGTGTAATAGTGACACATGGCTACAAGTAATAGTGACACATGGCTACGTGTAATAGTGACACATGGCTACGTGTAATAGTGATACATGGCTACGTGTAATAGTGACACATGGCTACGTGTAATAGTGACACATGGCTACGTGTAATAGTGATACATCGCTATGTGTAATAGTGATACATGGCTACGTGTAATAGTGATACATGGCTACGTGTAATAGTGATACATGGCTACGTGTAATAGTGATACATGACTGTGTGTAATAGTGATACATGGCTATGTGTAATAGTGACACATGGCTACGTGTAATAGTGACACATCGCTACGTGTAATAGTGATACATGGCTATGTGTAATAGTGATACATGGCTATGTGTAATAGTGACACATGGCTACGTGTAATAGTGACACATCGCTACGTGTAATAGTGATACATGGCTATGTGTAATAGTGATACATGGCTACGTGTAATAGTGATACATGGCTATGTGTAATAGTGACACATGGCTACGTGTAATAGTGACACACGGCTACGTGTAATAGTGATACTACGTGTAATAGTGACACATGGCTGCGTGTAATAGTGATACATGGCTATGAGTAATAGTGATACATGGCTACATGTAATAGTGACACATCGCTACGTGTAATACTGATACATGGCTACGTGTAATAGTGATACATGGCCACGTGTAATAGTGACACATGGCTACGTGTAATAGTGACACATGGCTACGTGTAATAGTGATACATGGCTACGTGTAATAGTGATACATGGCTACGTGTAATAGTGATACATGGCTATGTGTAATAGTGATACATGGCTATGTGTAATAGTGATACATGGCTACGTGTAATAGTGACACATGGCTACGTGTAATAGTGATACATGGCTACGTGTAATAGTGATACATGGCTAGGTGTAATAGTGATACATGGCTACGTGTAATAGTGATACATGGCTCCGTGTAATAGTGATACATGGCTACGTGTAATAGTGACACATAGCTACGTGTAATAGTGACACACGGCTACGTGTAATAGTGATACATGGCTACGTGTAATAGTGATACATGGCTACGTGTAATAGTGACACATGGCTCTGTGTAATAGTGATACATGGCTACGTGTAATAGTGATACATGGCTACGTGTAATAGTGACACATGGCTACGTGTAATAGTGATACTACGTGTAATAGTGATACATGGCTACGTGTAATAGTGATACATGGCTATGTGTAATAGTGACACATGGCTACGTATAATAGTGACACATGGCTACTTGTAATAGTGACACATGGCTACGTGTAATAGTGATACATGGCTACGTGTAATAGTGATACATGGCCACGTGTAATAGTGACACATGGCTACGTGTAATAGTGACACATGGCTACGTGTAATAGTGATACATGGCTAGGAGTTATAGTGACACATGGCTACGAGTTATAGTGACACATGGCTACTTGTAATAGTGATACATCAGTACGTGTTATAGTGATACATGGCTACGTGTAATAGTGATACATGGCTACGTGTAATAGTGACATATGGCTACGTGTAATAGTGATACTACGTGTAATAGTGATACATGGCTACGTGTAATAGTGATACATGGCTACGTGTAATAGTGATACATCAGTACGTGTAATAGTAATACATGGCTATGTGTAATAGTGATACATGGCTACGTGTAATAGTGATACTACGTGTAATAGTGATACATGGCTACGTGTAATAGTGATATATGGCTACGTGTAATAGTGATACATGGCTACGTGTAATAGTGATACATGGCTACGTGTAATAGTGACACATGGCTCCGTGTAATAGTGACACATGGCTACGTGCAATAGTGATACTACGTGTAATAGTGATACATGGCTACGTGTAATAGTGATACATGGCTACGTGTAATAGTGATACATGGCTATGTGTAATAGTAACACATGGCTACGTGTAATAGTGATACATGGCTACGTGTAATAGTGACACATGGCTACGTGTAATAGTGATACTACGTGTAATAGTGATACATGGCTACGTGTAATAGTGATACTACGTGTAATAGTGATACATGGCTACGTGTAATAGTGATACTACGTGTAATAGTGATACATGGCTACGTGTAATAGTGATACATGGCTACGTGTAATAGTGATACATGGCTACGTGTAATAGTGATACATGACTACGTGTAATAGTGATACATGGCTACGTGTAATAGTGATACATGGCTACGTGTAATAGTGACACATGGCTACGTGTAATAGTGATACTACGTGTAATAGTGATACATGGCTACGTGTAATAGTGATACATGGCTCCGTTTAATAGTGACACATGGCTACGTGTAATAGTGACACATGGCTACGTGTAATAGTGATACATGGCTACGTGTAATAGTAATATATGGCTAAGTGTAATAGTGACACATGGCTACGTGTAATAGTGATACAAGGTGTAATAGTGATACATGGCTCCGTGTAATAGTGATACATGGCTACGTGTAATAGTGATACATGACTACGTGTAATAGTGATACATGACTACGTGTAATAGTGATACATGGCTACGTGTAATAGTGATACATGGCTCCCTGTAATAGTGACACATGGCTCTGTGTAATAGTGACACATGGCTACATGTAATAGTGATACAAGGTGTAATAGTGATACATGGCTCCGTGTAATAGTGATACATGGCTCCGTGTAATAGTGATACATGGCTACGTGTAATAGTGATACATGGCTACGTGTAATAGTGACACATGGCTACGTGTAATAGTGATACATGGCTACGTGTAATATTGATACATGGCTACGTGTAATAGTGACACATGGCTACGTGTAATAGTGATACATGGCTACGTGTAATAGTGATACTACGTGTAATAGTGATACATGGCTACGTGTAATAGTGATACATGGCTACGTGTAATAGTGATACATGGCTACGTGTAATAGTGATACATGGCTACGTGTAATAGTGATACATGGCTACGTGTAATAGTGATACATGGCTACGTGTAATAGTGACACACGGCTACGTGTAATAGTGACACACGGCTACGTGTAATAGTGACACATGGCTATGTGTAATAGTGATACTTGGCTACGTGTAATAGTGATACATGGCTACGTGTAATAGTGATACATGGCTACGTGTAATAGTGATACATGGCTCCGTGTAATAGTGATACTACGTGTAATAGTGACACATGGCTACGTGTAATAGTGATACATGGCTACGTGTAATAGTGATACATGGCTACGTGTAATAGTGACACATGGCTCCGTGTAATAGTGATACATAGTGTAATAGTGATACATGGCTACGTGTAATAGTGATACATGGCTCCGTGTAATAGTGATACATGGCTACGTGTAATAGTGACACATGGCTACGTGTAATAGTGATACATGGCTCCATGTAATAGTGATACATGGCTACGTGTAATAGTGATACATGGCTCCGTGTAATAGTGATACATGGCTACGTGTAATAGTGACACACGGCTATGTGTAATAGTGATACATGGCTACGTGTAATAGTGATACATGGCTCCCTGTAATAGTGATACATGGCTACGTGTAATAGTGATACATGGCTACGTGTAATAGTGATACATGGCTACGTGTAATAGTGATACATGGCTACGTGTAATAGTGATACATGGCTACGTGTAATAGTGACACATGGCTACGTGTAATAGTGATACATGGCTACGTGTAATAGTGATACACGGCTACGTGTAATAGTGATACACGGCTACGTGTAATAGTCACACACGGCTACGTGTAATAGTGACACATTGCTACGTGTAATAGTGATACATGGCTACGTGTAATAGTGACACATGGCTACGTGTAATAGTAATACATGGCTGTGTGTAATAGTGACACATGGCTACGTGTAATAGTGATACTACGTGTAATAGTGATACATGGCTACGTGTAATAGTGACACATGGCTCCGTGTAATAGTGACACATGGCTCCGTGTAATAGTGACACATGGCTACGTGTAATAGTGACACATGGCTACGTGTAATAGTGATACATGGCTATGTGTAATAGTGATACATGGCTACGTGTAATAGTGATACATGGCTACGTGTAATGGTGATACATGGCTACGTGTAATAGTGACACATGGCTACGTGTAATAGTGATACATGGCTACGTGTAATAGTGACACATGGCTACGTGTAATGGTGATACATGGCTACGTGTAATAGTGATACATGGCTACGTGTAATAGTGATACATGGCTACGTGTAATAGTGATACATGGCTACGTGTAATAGTGACACATGGCTACGTGTAATAGTGATACATGGCTACGTGTAATAGTGATACATGGCTACGTGTAATAGTGATACATGGCTCCCTGTAATAGTGATACATGGCTACGTGTAATAGTGATACTACGTGTAATAGTGATACATGGCTACGTGTAATAGTGATACATGGCTACGTGTAATAGTGATACATGGCTACGTGTAATAGTGATACATGGCTACGTGTAATAGTGATACATGGCTACGTGTAATAGTGACACATGGCTACATGTAATAGTGACACATGGCTACATGTAATAGTGATACATGGCTACGTGTAATAGTGACACATGGCTACGTGTAATAGTGATACATGGCTACGTGTAATAGTGACACATGGCTGTGTGTAGTAGTGATACATGGCTACGTGTAATAGTGATACATGGCTACGTGTAATAGTGACACATGGCTAGGTGTAATAGTGATACATGGCTACGTGTAATAGTGATACATGGCTACGTGTAATAGTGACACATGGCTACGTGTAATAGTGACACATGGCTACGTGTAATAGTGATACATGGCTACGTATAATAGTGATACATGGCTACGTGTAATAGTGATACATGGATACGTGTAATAGTGATACATGGCTACGTGTAATAGTGATACATGGCTACGTGTAATAGTGACACATGGCTGTGTGTAGTAGTGATACATGGCTACGTGTAATAGTGATGCATGGCTATGTGTAATAGTGACACATGACTACGTGTAATAGTGACACATGACTACGTGTAATGATACATGGCTATGTGTAATAGTGACACATGGCTACGTGTAATAGTGACACATGGCTACGTGTAATAGTGACACATGGCTGTGTGTAGTAGTGATACATGGCTACGTGTAATAGTGATGCATGGCTATGTGTAATAGTGACACATGGCTACGTGTAATAGTGACACATGACTACGTGTAATGATACATGGCTATGTGTAATAGTGACACATGGCTATGTGTAATAGTGACACATGGCTACGTGTAATAATGATACATGGCTACGTGTAATAGTGATACATGGCTATGTGTAGTAGTGATACATGGCTCCCTGTAATAGTGATACATGGCTACGTGTAATAGTGATACATGGCTACGTGTAATAGTGACACATGGCTACGTGTAGTAGTGATACATGGCTCCCTGTAAA
This sequence comes from Dendropsophus ebraccatus, assembly GCA_027789725.1. Lineage (NCBI taxonomy): Eukaryota > Metazoa > Chordata > Amphibia > Anura > Hylidae > Dendropsophus > Dendropsophus ebraccatus. The sequence continues at coordinate 150,489 of JAQFWZ010000220.1, read as the reverse complement.
AGTGATACATGGCTACGTGTAATAGTGATACATGGCTACGTGTAATAGTGACACTTGGCTATGTGTAATAGTGATACATGGCTACGTGTAATAGTGATACATGGCTACGTGTAATAGTGATACATGGCTACGTGTAATAGTGATACATGGCTACGTGTAATAGTGATACATGGCTACGTGTAATAGTGATACATGGCTACGTGTAATAGTGATACATGGCTACGTGTAATAGTGATACATGGCTACGTGTAATAGTGACACATGGCTACGTGTAATAGTGATACATGGCTACGTGTAATAGTGACACATGGCTACGTGTAATAGTGACACATGGCTGTGTGTAATAGTAACACATGGCTACGTGTAATAGTGATACATGGCTACGTGTAATAGTGACACATGGCTACGTGTAATAGTGATACATGGCTACGAGTAATAGTGACACACGGCTCTGTGTAATAGTGACACATGGCTACGTGTAATAGTGATACTACGTGTAATAGTGACACATGGCTACGTGTAATAGTGATACATGGCTACGTGTAATAGTGATACATGGCTCCGTGTAATAGTGATACATGGCTACGTGTAATAGTGATACATAGTGTAATAGTGATACATGGCTACGTATAATAGTGATACATGGCTTTGTGTAATAGTGATACATGGCTACGTGTAATAGTGATACATGGCTACGTATAATAGTGATACATGGCTACGTGTAATAGTGATACATGGCTACGTGTAATAGTGATACATGGCTACGTGTAATAGTGATACATGGCTACGTGTAATAGTGATACATGGCTATGTGTAATAGTGATACATCAGTACGTGTAATAGTGACACATGGCTACGTGTAATAGTGATACATGGCTACGTGTAATAGTGATACATGGCTACGTGTAATAGTGATACATGACTACGTGTAATAGTGATACATGGCTACGTGTAATAGTGACACATGGCTACGTGTAATAGTGATACATGGCTACGTGTAATAGTGATACATGGCTACGTGTAATAGTGATACATGGCTACGTGTAATAGTGATACATGGCTACGTGTAATAGTGATACTACGTGTAATAGTGACACATGGCTACGTGTAATAGTAATACATGGCTGTGTGTAATAGTGATACATGGCTACGTGTAATAGTGATACATGGCTACGTGTAATAGTGATACATGGCTACGTGTAATAGTGATACATGGCTACGTGTAATAGTGATACATGGCTACGTGTGATAGTGACACATGGTGTAATAGTGATACATGGCTACGTGTAATAGTGACACATGGCTACATGTAATAGTCATACATGGCTATGTGTAATAGTGATACATGGCTACGTGTAATAGTGATACATGGCTACGTGTAATAGTGACACATGGCTACGTGTAATAGTGATACATGGCTACGGGTAATAGTGACACATGGTGTAATAGTGATACATGGCTACGTGTAATAGTGACACATGGCTACGTGTAATAGTGATACATGGCTACGTGTAATAGTGACACATGGCTACATGTAATAGTCATACATGGCTATGTGTAATAGTGATACATGGCTACGTGTAATAGTGATACATGGCTACGTGTAATAGTGATACATGGCTACGTGTAATAGTGATGTTTGGCTAAGTGTAATTGTGATACATGGCTAGGTGTAATAGTGATACATGGCTACGTGTAATAGTGATACATGGCTATGTGTAATAGTGATACATGGCTACGTATAATAGTGATACATGGCTACGTGTAATAGTGACACATTGCTACGTGTAATAGTGATACATGGCTACGTATAATAGTGATACATGGCTATGTGTAATAGTGATACATGGCTACGTGTAATAGTGACACATGGTGTAATAGTGATACATGGCTACGTGTAATAGTGATACATGGCTACGTGTAATAGTGATACATGGCTACGTGTAATAGTGACACATGGCTACATGTAATAGTCATACATGGCTATGTGTAATAGTGATACATGGCTACGTGTAATAGTGATACATGGCTACGTGTAACAGTGATACATGGCTACGTGTAATAGTGATGTTTGGCTAAGTGTAATTGTGATACATGGCTAGGTGTAATAGTGATACATGGCTACGTGTAATAGTGATACATGGCTATGTGTAATAGTGATACATGGCTACGTATAATAGTGATACATGGCTACGTGTAATAGTGACACATTGCTACGTGTAATAGTGATACATGGCTACGTGTAATAGTGATACATGGCTATGTGTAATAGTGATACATGGCTAGGTGTAATAGTGATACATGGCTACGTGTAATAGTGATACATGGCTACGTGTAATAGTGATACATGGCTACGTATAATAGTGATACATGGCTACGTGTAATAGTGATACATGGCTACGTGTAATAGTGATACATGGCTACGTGTAATAGTGATACATGGCTACGTGTAATAGTGATACATGGCTACGAGTAATAGTGATACATGGCTACGAGTAATAGTGATACATGGCTACGTGTAATAGTGACACATGGCTACGTGTAATAGTGATATTACGTGTAATAGTGACACATGACTACGTGTAATAGTGACACATGGCTACGTGTAATAGTGATACTACGTGTAATAGTGACACATGACTACGTGTAATAGTGACACATGGCTACGTGTAATAGTGATACTACGTGTAATAGTGACACATGGCTACGTGTAATAGTGATACATGGCTACGTGTAATAGTGATACATGGCTACGTATAATAGTGATACATGGCTACGTGTAATAGTGATACATGGCTACGTGTAATAGTGATACATGGCTACGTGTAATAGTGATACACGGCTACGTGTAATAGTGACACATGGCTACGTGTAATAGTGATACATGGCTACCTGTAATAGTGACACATGACTACGTGTAATAGTGATACATGGCTACGTGTAATAGTGATACATGGTTACGTGTAATAGTGATACTACGTGTAATAGTGACACATGGCTACGTGTAATAGTGACACATGGCTACGTGTAATAGTGATACATGGCTACCTGTAATAGTGACACATGACTACGTGTAATAGTGATACATGGCTACGTGTAATAGTGACACATGGCTACGTGTAATAGTGATACTACGTGTAATAGTGACACATGGCTACGTGTAATAGTGATACATGGCTATGTGTAATAGTGATACATGGCTACGTGTAATAGTGATACATGGCTACGTGTAATAGTGATACATGTCTACGTATAATAGTGATACATGGCTATGTGTAATAGTGATACATGGCTACGTATAATAGTGATACATGGCTATGTGTAATAGTGATACATGGCTACGTATAATAGTGATACATGGCTAGGTGTAATAGTGATACATGGCTACGTGTAATAGTGATACATGGCTACGTGTAATAGTGACACATGGCTACGTGTAATAGTGATACATGGCTACGTATAATAGTGATACATGGCTATGTGTAATAGTGATACATGGCTACGTATAATAGTGATACATGGCTATGTGTAATAGTGATACATGGCTACGTATAATAGTGATACATGGCTAGGTGTAATAGTGATACATGGCTACGTGTAATAGTGATACATGGCTACGTGTAATAGTGATACATGGCTACGTGTAATAGTGATACATGGCTACGTGTAATAGTGATACATGGCTACGTGTAATAGTGATACATGGCTACGTGTAATAGTGATACATGGCTACGTGTAATAGTGATACATGGCTACGTGTAATAGTGATACATGGCTACGAGTAATAGTGATACATGGCTACGAGTAATAGTGATACATGGCTACGTGTAATAGTGATACATGGCTACGTGTAATAGTGACACATGGCTACGTGTAATAGTGATATTACGTGTAATAGTGACACATGACTACGTGTAATAGTGACACATGGCTACGTGTAATAGTGATACTACGTGTAATAGTGACACATGACTACGTGTAATAGTGACACATGGCTACGTGTAATAGTGATACATGGCTACGTGTAATAGTGATATTACGTGTAATAGTGACACATGACTACGTGTAATAGTGACACATGGCTACGTGTAATAGTGATACATGGCTACGGGTAATAGTGATACATGGCTACATGTAATAGTGACACATGGCTACGTGTAATAGTGATACATGGCTACGTGTAATAGTGATACATGGCTACGTGTAATAGTGATACATCAGTACGTGTAATAGTGATACATGGCTATGTGTAATAGTGATACATGGCTAGGTGTAATAGTGATACATGGCTACGTGTAATAGTGATACATGGCCACCTGTAATAGTGATACATGGCTACGTGTAATAGTGATACATCAGTACGTGTAATAGTGATACATGGCTATGTGTAATAGTGATACATGGCTAGGTGTAATAGTGATACATGGCTACGTGTAATAGTGATACATGGCTACGTGTAATAGTGATACATGGCTCCGTGTAATAGTGATACATGGCTCCGTGTAATAGTGATACATGGCTACGTGTAATAGTGACACATAGCTACGTGTAATAGTGATACATGGCTACGTGTAATAGTGACACATGGCTACGTGTAATAGTGATACATGGCTACGTGTAATAGTGACACATGGCTACGTGTTATAGTGATACATGGCTCCGTGTAATAGTGATACATGGCTATGTGTAATAGTGATACATCAGTACGTGTAATAGTGATACATGGCTACGTGTAATAGTGATACATGGCTACGTGTAATAGTGATACATGGCTACGTGTAATAGTGATACATGGCTACGTGTAATAGTGACATGGCTCCGTGTAATAGTGACACATGGCTACGTGTAATAGTGATACATGGCTACGTGTAATAGTGATACATGGCTACGTGTAATAGTGACACATGGCTACGTGTAATAGTGATACATGGCTACGTGTAATAGTAATACATGGCTACGTGTAATAGTGATACATGGCTCCGTGTAATAGTGATACATGGCTCCGTGTAATAGTGACACATGGCTACGTGTAATAGTGATACATGGCTACGTGTAATAGTGATACATGGCTACGTGTAATAGTGACACATGGCTACGTGTAATAGTGATACATGGCTACGTGTAATAGTAATACATGGCTACGTGTAATAGTGATACATGGCTCCGTGTAATAGTGATACATGGCTACGTGTAATAGTGACACATGGCTACGTGTAATAGTGATACATGGCTACGTGTAATAGTGACACATGGCTACGTGTAATAGTGATACATGGCTACGTGTAATAGTGATACATGGCTACGTGTAATAGTGACACATGGCTCCGTGTAATAGTGATACATGGCTACGTGTAATACTGAGACATGGCTACGTGTAATAGTGATACATGGCTCCGTGTAATAGTGACACATGGCGACGTGTAATAGTGACACATGGCTCCGTGTAATAGTGATACATGACTACGTGTAATAGTGATACATGGCTACGTGTAATAGTGACACATGGCTACGTGTAATAGTGACACATGGCTACATGTAATAGTGATACATGGCTAGGTGTAATAGTGATACATGGCTACGTGTAATAGTGATACATGGCTACGTGTAATAGTGATACATGGCTACGTGTAATAGTGATACATGGCTACGTGTAATAGTGATACATGGCTTCGAGTAATAGTGACACATGGCTACGTGTAATAGTGATACATGGCTACGAGTAATAGTGATACATGGCTACGTGTAATAGTGATACATGGCTACGTGTAATAGTGACACATGGCTACGTGTAATAGTGATATTACGTGTAATAGTGACACATGACTACGTGTAATAGTGACACATGGCTACGTGTAATAGTGATACTACGTGTAATAGTGACACATGACTACGTGTAATAGTGACACATGGCTACGTGTAATAGTGATACATGGCTACGTGTAATAGTGACACATGGCTACGTGTAATAGTGATACAAGGCTACGTGTAATAGTGATACATGGCTACGTGTAATAGTGATACATGGCTACGTGTAATAGTGATACATGGCTACGTGTAATAGTGATACATGGCTACGTGTAATAGTGATACATGGCTACGTGTAATAGTGACATGGCTCCGTGTAATAGTGATACTACGTGTAATAGTGATACATGGCTACGTGTAATAGTGATACATGGCTACGTGTAATAGTGACACATGGCTACATGTAATAGTCATACATGGCTATGTGTAATAGTGATACATGGCTACGTGTAATAGTGATACATGGCTACGTGTAATAGTGATACATGGCTACGTGTAATAGTGATGTTTGGCTAAGTGTAATTGTGATACATGGCTAGGTGTAATAGTGATACATGGCTACGTGTAATAGTGATACATGGCTATGTGTAATAGTGATACATGGCTACGTATAATAGTGATACATGGCTACGTGTAATAGTGACACATGGCTACGTGTAATAGTGATACATGGCTACGTATAATAGTGATACATGGCTACGTGTAATAGTGATACATGGCTACGTATAATAGTGATACATGGCTAGGTGTAATAGTGATACATGGCTACGTGTAATAGTGATACATGGCTACGTGTAATAGTGATACATGGCTACGTGTAATAGTGATACATGGCTACGTATAATAGTGATACATGGCTACGTGTAATAGTGATACATGGCTACGTGTAATAGTGATACATGGCTACGTGTAATAGTGATACATGGCTACGTGTAATAGTGATACATGGCTACGTGTAATAGTGATACATGGCTACGTGTAATAGTGATACATGGCTATGAGTAATAGTGATACATGGCTACGAGTAATAGTGATACATGGCTACGTGTAATAGTGATACATGGCTACGTGTAATAGTGACACATGGCTACGTGTAATAGTGATACTACGTGTAATAGTGACACATGGCTACGTGTAATAGTGATACTACGTGTAATAGTGACACATGACTACGTGTAATAGTGACACATGACTACGTGTAATAGTGACACATGGCTACGTGTAATAGTGATACTACGTGTAATAGTGACACATGGCTACGTGTAATAGTGATACATGGCTACGTGTAATAGTGATACATGGCTACGGGTAATAGTGATACATGGCTACATGTAATAGTGATACATGGCTACGTGTAATAGTGACACATGGCTATGTGTAATAGTGACACATGGTGTAATAGTGACACATGGCTACATGTAATAGTCATACATGGCTATGTGTAATAGTGATACATGGCTATGTGTAATAGTGACACATGGCTACGTGTAATAGTGATATTACGTGTAATAGTGACACATGACTACGTGTAATAGTGACACATGGCTACGTGTAATAGTGATACTACGTGTAATAGTGATACATGGCTACGTGTAATAGTGATACATGGCTACGTGTAATAGTGATGTTTGGCTAAGTGTAATTGTGATACATGGCTAGGTGTAATAGTGGTACATGGCTACGTGTAATAGTGATACATGGCTACGTGTAATAGTGATACTACATGTAATAGTGACACATGGCTCTGTGTAATAGTGATACATGGCTACGTATAATAGTGATACATGGCTACGTGTAATAGTGACACATGGCTACGTGTAATAGTGATATATGGCTACGTATAATAGTGATACATGCCTATGTGTAATAGTGATACATGGCTACGTATAATAGTGATACATGGCTAGGTGTAATAGTGATACATGGCTACGTGTAATAGTGATACATGGCTACGTGTAATAGTGATACATGGCTACGTATAATAGTGATACATGGCTACGTGTAATAGTGATACATGGCTACGTGTAATAGTGATACATGGCTACGTGTAATAGTGATACATGGCTATGTGTAATAGTGATACATGGCTACGTGTAATAGTGATACATGGCTACGAGTAATAGTGATACATGGCTACGTGTAATAGTGATACATGGCTACGTGTAATAGTGACACATGGCTACGTGTAATAGTGATATTACGTGTAATAGTGACACATGACTACGTGTAATAGTGACACATGGCTACGTGTAATAGTGATACTACGTGTAATAGTGACACATGACTACGTGTAATAGTGACACATGGCTACGTGTAATAGTGATACTACGTGTAATAGTGACACATGACTACGTGTAATAGTGACACATGGCTACGTGTAATAGTGATACATGGCTACGTGTAATAGTGATATTACGTGTAATAGTGACACATGACTACGTGTAATAGTGACACATGGCTACGTGTAATAGTGATACATGGCTACGGGTAATAGTGATACATGGCTACATGTAATAGTGACACATGGCTACGTGTAATAGTGATACATGGCTACGTGTAATAGTGATACATGGCTACGTGTAATAGTGATACATCAGTACGTGTAATAGTGATACATGGCTATGTGTAATAGTGATACATGGCTAGGTGTAATAGTGATACATGGCTACATGTAATAGTGACACATGGCTACGTGTAATAGTGATACATGGCTACATGTAATAGTGACACATGGCTACGTGTAATAGTGATACATGGCTACGTGTAATAGTGATACATCAGTACGTGTAATAGTGATACATGGCTATGTGTAATAGTGATACATGGCTAGGTGTAATAGTGATACATGGCTACGTGTAATAGTGATACATGGCCACCTGTAATAGTGATACATGGCTACGTGTAATAGTGATACATGGCTATGTGTAATAGTGATACATGGCTAGGTGTAATAGTGATACATGGCTACGTGTAATAGTGATACATGGCTACGTGTAATAGTGATACATGGCTCCGTGTAATAGTGATACATGGCTCCGTGTAATAGTGATACATGGCTACGTGTAATAGTGACACATAGCTACGTGTAATAGTGATACATGGCTATGTGTAGTAGTGATACATGGCTACGTGTAATAGTGATACATGGCTACGTGTAATAGTGACACATGGCTACGTGTAATAGTGATACATGGCTACGTGTAATAGTGACACATGGCTACGTGTTATAGTGATACATGGCTCCGTGTAATAGTGATACATGGCTATGTGTAATAGTGATACATCAGTACGTGTAATAGTGATACATGGCTACGTGTAATGGTGATACATGGCTACGTGTAATAGTGATACATGGCTACGTGTAATAGTGATACATGGCTACGTGTAATAGTGACATGGCTCCGTGTAATAGTGACACATGGCTACGTGTAATAGTGATACATGGCTACGTGTAATAGTGATACTACGTGTAATAGTGATACATGGCTACGTGTAATAGTGATACATGGCTACGTGTAATAGTGACACATGGCTACGTGTAATAGTGATACATGGCTACGTGTAATAGTGATACATGGCTACGTGTAATAGTGATACATGGCTCCGTGTAATAGTGATACATGGCTACGTGTAATAGTGACACATGGCTACGTGTAATAGTGACACATGGCTACGTGTAATAGTGACACATGGCTACGTGTAATAGTGATACATGGCTACGTGTAATAGTGATACATGGCTACGTGTAATAGTGACACATGGCTCCGTGTAATAGTGATACATCAGTACGTGTAATAGTGATACATGGCTACGTGTAATAGTGATACATGGCTCCGTGTAATAGTGATACATGGCGACGTGTAATAGTGACACATGGCTACGTGTAATAGTGATACATGGCTACGTGTAATAGTGACACATGGCTCCGTGTAATAGTGATACATGGCTACGTGTAATAGTGATACATGGCTACGTGTAATAGTGACACATGGCTCCGTGTAATAGTGATACATGGCGACGTGTAATAGTGACACATGGCTACGTGTAATAGTGATACATGGCTACGTGTAATAGTGATACATGGCTACGTGTAATAGTGACACATGGCTACGTGTTATAGTGATACATGGCTCCGTGTAATAGTGACACATGGCTACGTGTAATAGTGACACATGGCTGCGTGTAATAGTGACACATGGCTCCGTGTAATAGTGACACATGGCTGCGTGTAATAGTGACACATGGCTACGTGTAATAGTGACACATGGCTACGTGTAATAGTGATACATGGCTACGTTTAATAGTGATACATGGCTACGTGTAATAGTGATACATGGCTACGTGTAATAGTGATGTATGGCTAAGTGTAATAGTGATACATGGCTACGTGTAATAGTGATACATGGCTACGTGTAATAGTGATACATGGCTACGTGTAATAGTGATGTATGGCTAAGTGTAATTGTGATACATGGCTCCGTGTAATAGTGACACATGGCTAGGTGTAATAGTGATACATGGCTACGTGTAATAGTGACACATGGCTACGTGTAATAGTGACACATGGCTACGTGTAATAGTGATACATGGCTACGTGTAATAGTGATACATGGCTACGTGTAATAGTGATACATGGCTTCGAGTAATAGTGACACATGGCTACGTGTAATAGTGATACATGGCTACGAGTAATAGTGATACATGGCTACGTGTAATAGTGATACATGGCTACGTGTAATAGTGACACATGGCTACGTGTAATAGTGATATTACGTGTAATAGTGACACATGACTACGTGTAATAGTGACACATGGCTACGTGTAATAGTGATACTACGTGTAATAGTGACACATGACTACGTGTAATAGTGACACATGGCTACGTGTAATAGTGATACATGGCTACGGGTAATAGTGATACATGGCTACATGTAATAGTGACACATGGCTACGTGTAATAGTGACACATGGCTACGTGTAATAGTGATAAATGGCTGCGTGTAATAGTGATACATGGCTACGTGTAATAGTGATACATGGCTACGTGTAATAGTGACATGGCTCCGTGTAATAGTGATACTACGTGTAATAGTGATACTACGTGTAATAGTGATACATGGCTACGTGTAATAGTGATACATGGCTACGTGTAATAGTGATACATGGCTAGGTGTAATAGTGATACATGGCTACGTGTAATAGTGATACATGGCTACGTGTAATAGTGACACTTGGCTAGGTGTAATAGTGATACATGGCTACGTGTAATAGTGATACTACATGTAATAGTGATACATGGCTACGTGTAATAGTGATACATGGCTACGTGTAATAGTGACATGGCTCCGTGTAATAGTGATACTACGTGTAATAGTGATACATGGCTACGTGTAATAGTGACATGGCTCCGTGTAATAGTAATACTACGTGTAATAGTGATACATGGCTACGTGTAATAGTGATACATGGCTACGTGTAATAGTGACACATGGCTCCGTGTAATAGTGATACTACGTGTAATAGTGATACATGGCTACGTGTAATAGTGATACATGGCTACGTGTAATAGTGATACATGGCTACGTGTAATAGTGATACATGGCTACGGGTAATAGTGATACTACATGTAATAGTGATACATGGCTACGTGTAATAGTGACACATGGCTACGTGTAATAGTGATACATGGCTACGTGTAATAGTGATACATGGCTCCGTGTAATAGTGATACATGGCTACGTGTAATAGTGACACATGGCTACGTGTAATAGGGATACATGGCTACGTGTAATAGTGATACATGGCTACGTGTAATAGTGATACATGGCTCCGTGTAATAGTGATACATGGCTACGTGTAATAGTGACACATGGCTACGTGTAATAGTGATACTACGTGTAATAGTGACACATGGCTACGTGTAATAGTGATACATGGCTACGTGTAATAGTGATACATGGCTATGTGTAATAGTGATACATGGCTACGTGTAATAGTGATACTACGTGTAATAGTGCTACATGGCTACGTGTAATAGTGATACATGGCTACGTGTAATGGTGATACATGGCTATGTGTAATAGTGACACATGGCTACGTGTTATAGTGATACATGGCTACGTGTAATAGTGATACATGGCTACGTGTAATAGTGACACATGGCTACGTGTAATAGTGATACATGGCTACGTGTAATAGTGACACATGGCTACGTGTAATGGTGATACATGGCTACATGTAATAGTGATACATGGCTACGTGTAATAGTGATACTACGTGTAATAGTGACACATGGCTACGTGTAATAGTGATACATGGCTACGTGTAATAGTGACACATGGCTACGTGTAATAGTGATACATGGCTACGTGTAATAGTGATACTACGTGTAATAGTGATACATGGCTACGTGTAATAGTGATACATGGCTCCCTGTAATAGTGATACATGGCTACGTGTAATAGTGATACTACGTGTAATAGTGACACATGGCTTACATGGCTACGTATAATAGTGATACATGGCTATGTGTAATAGTGATACATGGCTACGTATAATAGTGATACATGGCTAGGTGTAATAGTGATACATGGCTACGTGTAATAGTGATACATGGCTACGTGTAATAGTGATACATGGCTACGTGTAATAGTGATACATGGCTACGTGTAATAGTGATACATGGCTACGTGTAATAGTGATACATGGCTACGTGTAATAGTGATACATGGCTACGTGTAATAGTGATACATGGCTACGAGTAATAGTGATACATGGCTACGAGTAATAGTGATACATGGCTACGTGTAATAGTGATACATGGCTACGTGTAATAGTGACACATGGCTACGTGTAATAGTGATATTACGTGTAATAGTGACACATGACTACGTGTAATAGTGACACATGGCTACGTGTAATAGTGATACTACGTGTAATAGTGACACATGACTACGTGTAATAGTGACACATGGCTACGTGTAATAGTGATACTACGTGTAATAGTGACACATGACTACGTGTAATAGTGACACATGGCTACGTGTAATAGTGATACATGGCTACGTGTAATAGTGATATTACGTGTAATAGTGACACATGGCTACGTGTAATAGTGATACATGGCTACGTGTAATAGTGATACATGGCTACGTGTAATAGTGATACATGGCTACGTGTAATAGTGACACATGGCTACGTGTAATAGTGATACATGGCTACGTGTAATAGTGATACATCAGTACGTGTAATAGTGATACATGGCTATGTGTAATAGTGATACATGGCTAGGTGTAATAGTGATACATGGCTACGTGTAATAGTGATACATGGCCACCTGTAATAGTGATACATGGCTACGTGTAATAGTGATACATCAGTACGTGTAATAGTGATACATGGCTATGTGTAATAGTGATACATGGCTAGGTGTAATAGTGATACATGGCTACGTGTAATAGTGATACATGGCTCCGTGTAATAGTGATACATGGCTCCGTGTAATAGTGATACATGGCTACGTGTAATAGTGACACATAGCTACGTGTAATAGTGATACATGGCTACGTGTAATAGTGACACATGGCTACGTGTAATAATGATACATGGCTACGTGTAATAGTGACACATGGCTACGTGTTATAGTGATACATGGCTCCGTGTAATAGTGACACATGGCTACGTGTAATAGTGACACACGGCTACGTGTAATAGTGATACATGGCTACGTGTAATAGTGATGCTACGTGTAATAGTGATACATGGCTACGTGTAATAGTGATACATGGCTACGTGTAATAGTAATACATGGCTACGTGTAATAGTGATACATGGCTCCGTGTAATAGTGATACATGGCTACGTGTAATAGTGACACATGGCTACGTGTAATAGTGATACATGGCTACGTGTAATAGTGACACATGGCTACGTGTAATAGTGATACATGGCTACGTGTAATAGTGATACATGGCTCCGTGTAATAGTGATACATCAGTACGTGTAATAGTGATACATGGCTACGTGTAATAGTGATACATGGCTCCGTGTAATAGTGATACATGGCTACGTGTAATAGTGACACATGGCTACGTGTAATAGTGACACATGGCTACATGTAATAGTGATACATGGCTACGTGTAATAGTGATACATGGCTACGTGTAATAGTGATACATGGCTACGTGTAATAGTGATGTATGGCTAAGTGTAATAGTGATACATGGCTACGTGTAATAGTGATACATGGCTACGTGTAATAGTGATACATGGCTACGTGTAATAGTGATACATGGCTAAGTGTAATTGTGATACATGGCTCCGTGTAATAGTGACACATGGCTAGGTGTAATAGTGATACATGGCTACGTGTAATAGTGACACATGGCTAGGTGTAATAGTGATACATGGCTACGTGTAATAGTGATACATGGCTACGTGTAATAGTGATACATGGCTTCGAGTAATAGTGACACATGGCTACGTGTAATAGTGATACATGGCTACGAGTAATAGTGATACATGGCTACGTGTAATAGTGATACATGGCTACGTGTAATAGTGATATTACGTGTAATAGTGACACATGACTACGTGTAATAGTGACACATGGCTACGTGTAATAGTGATACTACGTGTAATAGTGACACATGACTACGTGTAATAGTGACACATGGCTACGTGTAATAGTGATACATGGCTACGTGTAATAGTGACACATGGCTACGTGTAATAGTAATACATGGCTACGTGTAATAGTGATACATGGCTACGTGTAATAGTGATACATGGCTACGTGTAATAGTGACATGGCTCCGTGTAATAGTGATACATGGCTACGTGTAATAGTGATACATGGCTACGTGTAATAGTGATACATGGCTACGTGTAATAGTGATACATGGCTACGTGTAATAGTGATACATGGCTACGTGTAATAGTGATACATGGCTATGAGTAATAGTGATACATGGCTACGAGTAATAGTGATACATGGCTACGTGTAATAGTGATACATGGCTACGTGTAATAGTGACACATGGCTACGTGTAATAGTGATACTACGTGTAATAGTGACACATGGCTACGTGTAATAGTGATACATGGCTACGTGTAATAGTGATACATGGCTACGTGTAATAGTGATACATGGCTACGTATAATAGTGATACATGGCTACGTGTAATAGTGACACATGGCTACGTGTAATAGTGATACATGGCTACGTATAATAGTGATACATGGCTATGTGTAATAGTGATACATGGCTACGTATAATAGTGATACATGGCTAGGTGTAATAGTGATACATGGCTACGTGTAATAGTGATACATGGCTACGTGTAATAGTGATACATGGCTACGTATAATAGTGATACATGGCTACGTGTAATAGTGATACATGGCTACGTGTAATAGTGATACATGGCTACGTGTAATAGTGATACATGGCTACGTGTAATAGTGATACATGGCTACGTGTAATAGTGATACATGGCTACGTGTAATAGTGATACATGGCTATGAGTAATAGTGATACATGGCTACGAGTAATAGTGATACATGGCTACGTGTAATAGTGATACATGGCTACGTGTAATAGTGACACATGGCTACGTGTAATAGTGATACTACGTGTAATAGTGACACATGGCTACGTGTAATAGTGATACTACGTGTAATAGTGACACATGACTACGTGTAATAGTGACACATGACTACGTGTAATAGTGACACATGGCTACGTGTAATAGTGATACTACGTGTAATAGTGACACATGGCTACGTGTAATAGTGATACATGGCTACGTGTAATAGTGATACATGGCTACGGGTAATAGTGATACATGGCTACATGTAATAGTGATACATGGCTACGTGTAATAGTGACACATGGCTATGTGTAATAGTGACACATGGTGTAATAGTGACACATGGCTACATGTAATAGTCATACATGGCTATGTGTAATAGTGATACATGGCTATGTGTAATAGTGACACATGGCTACGTGTAATAGTGATATTACGTGTAATAGTGACACATGACTACGTGTAATAGTGACACATGGCTACGTGTAATAGTGATACTACGTGTAATAGTGATACATGGCTACGTGTAATAGTGATACATGGCTACGTGTAATAGTGATGTTTGGCTAAGTGTAATTGTGATACATGGCTAGGTGTAATAGTGATACATGGCTACGTGTAATAGTGATACATGGCTACGTGTAATAGTGATACTACATGTAATAGTGACACATGGCTCTGTGTAATAGTGATACATGGCTACGTATAATAGTGATACATGGCTACGTGTAATAGTGACACATGGCTACGTGTAATAGTGATACATGGCTACGTATAATAGTGATACATGGCTATGTGTAATAGTGATACATGGCTACGTATAATAGTGATACATGGCTACGTGTAATAGTGATACATGGCTACGTGTAATAGTGATACATGGCTACGTGTAATAGTGATACATGGCTATGTGTAATAGTGATACATGGCTACGTGTAATAGTGATACATGGCTACGAGTAATAGTGATACATGGCTACGTGTAATAGTGATACATGGCTACGTGTAATAGTGACACATGGCTACGTGTAATAGTGATATTACGTGTAATAGTGACACATGACTACGTGTAATAGTAACACATGGCTACGTGTAATAGTGATACTACGTGTAATAGTGACACATGACTACGT
Source organism: Dendropsophus ebraccatus (assembly GCA_027789725.1). Classification (NCBI taxonomy): domain Eukaryota; kingdom Metazoa; phylum Chordata; class Amphibia; order Anura; family Hylidae; genus Dendropsophus; species Dendropsophus ebraccatus. Next base: position 133,963 of record JAQFWZ010000220.1, on the reverse strand, counting down.
GTAATAGTGACACATGGCTACGTGTAATAGTGATACTACGTGTAATAGTGACACATGACTACGTGTAATAGTGACACATGGCTACGTGTAATAGTGATACATGGCTACGTGTAATAGTGATACATGACTACGTGTAATAGTGACACATGGCTACGTGTAATAGTGATACATGGCTACGGGTAATAGTGATACATGGCTACATGTAATAGTGACACATGGCTACGTGTAATAGTGATACATGGCTACGTGTAATAGTGATACATGGCTACGTGTAATAGTGATACATCAGTACGTGTAATAGTGATACATGGCTATGTGTAATAGTGATACATGGCTAGGTGTAATAGTGATACATGGCTACATGTAATAGTGACACATGGCTACGTGTAATAGTGATACATGGCTACATGTAATAGTGACACATGGCTACGTGTAATAGTGATACATGGCTACGTGTAATAGTGATACATCAGTACGTGTAATAGTGATACATGGCTATGTGTAATAGTGATACATGGCTAGGTGTAATAGTGATACATGGCTACGTGTAATAGTGATACATGGCCACCTGTAATAGTGATACATGGCTACGTGTAATAGTGATACATGGCTATGTGTAATAGTGATACATGGCTAGGTGTAATAGTGATACATGGCTACGTGTAATAGTGACACATGGCTACGTGTAATAGTGATACATGGCTACGTGTAATAGTGATACATGGCTCCGTGTAATAGTGATACATGGCTCCGTGTAATAGTGATACATGGCTACGTGTAATAGTGACACATGGCTACGTGTAATAGTGACACATGGCTACGTGTAATAGTGATACATGGCTACGTGTAATAGTGACACATGGCTACGTGTAATAGTGATACATGGCTACGTGTAATAGTGATACATGGCTACGTGTAATAGTGACATGGCTCCGTGTAATAGTGACACATGGCTACGTGTAATAGTGATACATGGCTACGTGTAATAGTGATACATGGCTACGTGTAATAGTGACACATGGCTACGTGTAATAGTGATACATGGCTACGTGTAATAGTAATACATGGCTACGTGTAATAGTGATACATGGCTCCGTGTAATAGTGATACATGGCTACGTGTAATAGTGACACATGGCTACGTGTAATAGTGATACATGGCTACGTGTAATAGTGACACATGGCTACGTGTAATAGTGATACATGGCTACGTGTAATAGTGATACATGGCTACGTGTAATAGTGACACATGGCTCCGTGTAATAGTGATACATCAGTACGTGTAATAGTGATACATGGCTACGTGTAATAGTGATACATGGCTCCGTGTAATAGTGATACATGGCGACGTGTAATAGTGACACATGGCTACGTGTAATAGTGATACATGGCTACGTGTAATAGTGACACATGGCTCCGTGTAATAGTGATACATGGCTACGTGTAATAGTGATACATGGCTACGTGTAATAGTGACACATGGCTCCGTGTAATAGTGATACATGGCGACGTGTAATAGTGACACATGGCTACGTGTAATAGTGATACATGGCTACGTGTAATAGTGATACATGGCTACGTGTAATAGTGACACATGGCTACGTGTTATAGTGATACATGGCTCCGTGTAATAGTGATACATCAGTACGTGTAATAGTGATACATGGCTACGTGTAATAGTGACACATGGCTACATGTAATAGTGATACATGGCTACGTTTAATAGTGATACATGGCTACGTGTAATAGTGATACATGGCTACGTGTAATAGTGATGTATGGCTAAGTGTAATAGTGATACATGGCTACGTGTAATAGTGATACATGGCTACGTGTAATAGTGATACATGGCTACGTGTAATAGTGATGTATGGCTAAGTGTAATTGTGATACATGGCTCCGTGTAATAGTGACACATGGCTAGGTGTAATAGTGATACATGGCTACGTGTAATAGTGACACATGGCTACGTGTAATAGTGACACATGGCTACGTGTAATAGTGATACATGGCTACGTGTAATAGTGATACATGGCTACGTGTAATAGTGATACATGGCTTCGAGTAATAGTGACACATGGCTACGTGTAATAGTGATACATGGCTACGAGTAATAGTGATACATGGCTACGTGTAATAGTGATACATGGCTACGTGTAATAGTGACACATGGCTACGTGTAATAGTGATATTACGTGTAATAGTGACACATGACTACGTGTAATAGTGACACATGGCTACGTGTAATAGTGATACTACGTGTAATAGTGACACATGACTACGTGTAATAGTGACACATGGCTACGTGTAATAGTGATACATGGCTACGGGTAATAGTGATACATGGCTACATGTAATAGTGACACATGGCTACGTGTAGTAGTGATACATGGCTGCGTGTAATAGTGATACATGGCTACGTGTAATAGTGATACATGGCTACGTGTAATAGTGACATGGCTCCGTGTAATAGTGATACTACGTGTAATAGTGATACTACGTGTAATAGTGATACATGGCTACGTGTAATAGTGATACATGGCTACGTGTAATAGTGATACATGGCTAGGTGTAATAGTGATACATGGCTACGTGTAATAGTGATACATGGCTACGTGTAATAGTGACACTTGGCTAGGTGTAATAGTGATACATGGCTACGTGTAATAGTGATACTACATGTAATAGTGATACATGGCTACGTGTAATAGTGATACATGGCTACGTGTAATAGTGACATGGCTCCGTGTAATAGTGATACTACGTGTAATAGTGATACATGGCTACGTGTAATAGTGACATGGCTCCGTGTAATAGTAATACTACGTGTAATAGTGATACATGGCTACGTGTAATAGTGATACATGGCTACGTGTAATAGTGACACATGGCTCCGTGTAATAGTGATACTACGTGTAATAGTGATACATGGCTACGTGTAATAGTGATACATGGCTACGTGTAATAGTGATACATGGCTACGTGTAATAGTGATACATGGCTACGGGTAATAGTGATACTACATGTAATAGTGATACATGGCTACGTGTAATAGTGACACATGGCTACGTGTAATAGTGATACATGGCTACGTGTAATAGTGATACATGGCTCCGTGTAATAGTGATACATGGCTACGTGTAATAGTGACACATGGCTACGTGTAATAGTGATACATGGCTACGTGTAATAGTGATACATGGCTACGTGTAATAGTGATACATGGCTCCGTGTAATAGTGATACATGGCTACGTGTAATAGTGACACATGGCTACGTGTAATAGTGATACTACGTGTAATAGTGACACATGGCTACGTGTAATAGTGATACTACGTGTAATAGTGATACATGGCTACGTGTAATAGTGACACATGGCTACGTGTAATAGTGATACATGGCTACGTGTAATAGTGATACATCAGTACGTGTAATAGTGATACATGGCTCCGTGTAATAGTGACACATGGCTACGTGTAATAGTGATACATGGCTACGTGTAATAGTGATACATGGCTATGTGTAATAGTGATACATGGCTACGTGTAATAGTGATACTACGTGTAATAGTGCTACATGGCTACGTGTAATAGTGATACATGGCTACGTGTAATGGTGATACATGGCTATGTGTAATAGTGACACATGGCTACGTGTTATAGTGATACATGGCTACGTGTAATAGTGATACATGGCTACGTGTAATAGTGACACATGGCTACGTGTAATAGTGATACATGGCTACGTGTAATAGTGACACATGGCTACGTGTAATGGTGATACATGGCTACATGTAATAGTGATACATGGCTACGTGTAATAGTGATACTACGTGTAATAGTGACACATGGCTACGTGTAATAGTGATACATGGCTACGTGTAATAGTGACACATGGCTACGTGTAATAGTGATACATGGCTACGTGTAATAGTGATACTACGTGTAATAGTGATACATGGCTACGTGTAATAGTGATACATGGCTCCCTGTAATAGTGATACATGGCTACGTGTAGTAGTGATACTACGTGTAATAGTGACACATGGCTACGTGTAATAGTGATACATGGCTACGTGTAATAGTGATACATGGCTACGTGTAATAGTGATACATGGCTACGTGTAATAGTGATACATGGCTACGTGTAATAGTGATACATGGCTACGTGTAATAGTGATACATGGCTACGTGTAATAGTGACACATGGCTACGTGTAATAGTGATACATGGCTATGTGTAATAGTGACACATGGCTCCGTGTAATAGTGATACATGGCTACGTGTAATAGTGATACATGGCTACGTGTAATAGTGATACATGGCTACGTGTAATAGTGATACATGGCTACGTGTAATAGTGATACTACGTGTAATAGTGACACATGGCTACGTGTAATAGTGATACATGGCTACGTGTAATAGTGATACATGGCTACGTGTAATAGTGACACATGGCTACGTGTAATAGTGATACATGGCTACGTGTAATAGTGACACATGGCTACGTGTAATAGTGACACATGGCTACGTGTAATAGTGATACATGGCTACGTGTAATAGTGATACATGGCTACGTGTAATAGTGATACTACGTGTAATAGTGACACATGGCTACGTGTAATAGTGATACATGGCTACGTGTAATAGTGATACATGGCTACGTGTAATAGTGACACATGGCTACGTGTAATAGTGACACATGGCTACGTGTAATAGTGATACATGGCTACGTGTAATAGTGATACATGGCTACGTGTAATAGTGATACTACGTGTAATAGTGACACATGGCTACGTGTAATAGTGACACATGGCTACGTGTAATAGTGATACTACGTGTAATAGTGACACATGGCTACGTGTAATAGTGATACATGGCTACGTGTAATAGTGATACTACGTGTAATAGTGACACATGGCTGCGTGTAATAGTGATACATGGCTACGTGTAATAGTGACACATGGCTACGTGTAATAGTGATAGATGGCTGTGGGGTCCTCACGTTTGCTTAGAGCTGCAGTATATATGTATATATATATATATCTGTGGGGTCCCGTGCTCGGAGCGGCAGTATACATGTGTGTGTATATATATATCTTTGGGGTTTTGTGCTCGGAGCTGCAGTATACATGTATATATATATATAGATATATATATATATATATCTGTGGGGTCCTGTGCTCGGAGATGCAGTATACATGTATATATATCTGTGGGGTCCTGTGCTCGGAGCTGCAGTATACATGTATATATATATATAGATATATATATATATATATCTGTGGGGTCCTGTGCTCGGAGATGCAGTATACATGTATATATATCTGTGGGGTCCTGTGCTCGGAGCTGCAGTATACATGTATATATATATATATATATATATATATATATCTGTGGGGTCCTGTGCTCGGAGCTGCAGTATACATGTATATATATCTGTGGGGTCCTGTGCTCGGAGCTGCAGTATACATGTATATATATATATATCTGTGGGGTCCCGTGCTCGGAGCTGCAGTATACATGTATATATATATATATCTGTGGGGTCCTGTGCTCGGAGCTGCAGTATACATGTATATATATATATCTGTGGGGTCCTGTGCTCGGAGCTGCAGTATACATGTATATATATATATATATATCTGTGGGGTCCTGTGCTCGGAGCTGCAGTATACATGTATATATATATATATCTGTGGGGTCCTGTGCTCGGAGCTGCAGTATACATGTATATATATATATATCTGTGGGGTCCTGTGCTCGGAGCTGCAGTATACATGTATATATATATATCTGTGGGGTCCTGTGCTCGGAGCTGCAGTATACATGTATATATATATATATCTGTGGGGTCCTGTGCTCGGAGCTGCAGTATACATGTATATATATATATATATATCTGTGGGGTCCTGTGCTCGGAGCTGCAGTATACATGTATATATATATATCTGTGGGGTCCTGTGCTCGGAGCTGCAGTATACATGTATATATATATATATCTGTGGGGTCCTGTGCTCGGAGCTGCAGTACACATGTATATATATATATATATCTGTGGGGTCCTCACCCGTGCTCGGAGCTGCAGTATACATGTATATATATATATATCTGTGGGGGTCCTCACCCGTGCTCGGAGCTGCAGTATACATGTATATATATATATATCTGTGGGGTCCTGTGCTCGGAGCTGCAGTATACATGTATATATATATATCTGTGGGGGTCCTCACCCGTGCTCGGAGCGGCAGAGGGAGCGCAGGTTGAGGTACCAGGTCCCGGTTTGGGGGTACGGGATCCGCAGGCGGCTGATGCTATTTGTAGTATTTACCGATATAGAGAATCCAGAGAGCGATTCTGAAGAGAGAAACACAACGTCACATGGAGAGCGGCAGGGAAGGAATGAGGACCCCCGCTTACAGGAGGGGGGGTGGGGGGTGCAGGGGGGGCAGTAACTGGGGGGGGTCCAGGGGGGGCAGTAACTGGGGGGGTGCAGGGGGGGCAGTAACTGGGGGGGTGCAGGGGGGGCAGTAACTGGAGGGGTGCAGGGGGGGCAGTAGCGGGAGGGGTGCAGGCGCGCAGTAACTGGAGGGGTGCAGGGGGGGCAGTAACTGGGGGGGTGCAGGGGGGGCAGTAACGAGAGGGGTGCAGGTGGGGCAGTAACGGGAGGGGTGCAGGTGGGGCAGTAACGGGAGGGGTGCAGGTGGGGCAGTAGTAAAGGGGCTTTCCAGGCAAGCATACTGGTGAGTGATCTCTAGGATCTACGAGTCAGCTCTCCAGTCACTGATCAGCGGGAGCCCACACTCCTTTAAGGTATTTTTTTTCATGGACTGTGGGGCGACTGTAGAAACTGACCTGTGTGGCAGCTGATGGACACGTTATCTCCAGAGATCAGCGGGACGCCGTGGTTCAGACACCCAAAAATGGTCACATTCTCCCCCTGTGCAGAAGACTAAGAACAGACATGTCAGCAAACCAGCAAATCCAAAGGAACCTCAACACTCTTACCTAATCCCTCCACCCGGCCCATTGGCCTCCAATCCCACCACCATCCCTCCACCCGGCAAGTCATCCCCAATCCCACCACCATCCCTCCACCCGGCAAGTCATCCCCAATCCCACCACCATCCCTCCACCCGGCAAGTCATCCCCAATCCCACCACCATCCCTCCACCCGGCCAGTCACCCCCAATCCCACCACCATCCCTCCACCCGGCCCATTGGCCTCCAATCCCACCACTATCCCTCCACCCGGCCAGTCACCCCCAATCCCACCACCATCCCTCCACCCGGCCCATTGGCCTCCAATCCCACCATCATCCCTCCACCCGGCCAGTCACCCCCAATCCCACCACCATCCCTCCACCTGGCCAGTCACCCCCAATCCCACCACCATCCCTCCACCCGGCCAGTCACCCCAATCCCACCACCATCCCTCCACCCAGCCCATTGGCCTCCAATCCCACCATCATCCCTCCACCCGGCCAGTCACCCCCAATCCCACCACCATCCCTCCACCTAGGCCAGTCACCCCCAATCCCACCACCATCCCTCCACCCGGCCCATTGGCCTCCAATCTCACCACCATCCCTCCACCCGGCCCAGTGACATGTCAATCCCACTACATGCCTCCACCCGGCCCAGTAACCTCCAATCCCACCACCATCCCTCCACCCAGCCCAGTCACCCCCAATCCCACCACCATCCCTCCACCTGGCCCAGTGACCTCCAATCCCACCACCATCCCTCCACCCAGGCCCAGTCACCCCCAATCCCACCACCATCCCTCCACCCAGCCCAGTCACCCCCAATCCCACCACCATCCCTCCACCCGGCCCATTGGCCTCCAATCCCACCATCATCCCTCCACCCGGCCAGTCACCCCCAATCCCACCACCATCCCTCCACCCAGGCCAGTCACCCCCAATCCCACCACCATCCCTCCACCCGACCCATTGGCCTCCAATCTCACCACCATCCCTCCACCCGGCCCAGTGACATGTCAATCCCACTACATGCCTCCATCCAGTCCACTGATCTCCCAAAACCATCATTTTGCACCTACCCCAGTCACACTCTATTTTCACCACCCACTCCAAGGGCACCCAATTCCACCACTGTTTATCCACTCCCTCCAGTGCCCCCAATCCCACCAACAGGCCTCCACTTACTACAATGACCCTCCAATCCCACCACTGGCCTACACTTCAGTGACCTTCCAACTGACCCCCAGGCCTCCACTGACTACAATGACCCTCCAACCCACCCCCTGGCCTCCACTCACTACAGTGACCCTCCAATCCCACCACCAGGCCCCCACTCACTACAATGAACCTCTAATCCCACCACTAAATCTCCACTCACTACAAAGACCTTCCAAGCCACACCCAGGCCTCCACTCACTACAATGACACTTCAATCCCACCACCAGTCCTCCACTCACTACTATGACCCTCCAATCCCACCACCAGTCCTCCACTCACTACAATGACCCTCCAATCCCACCACCAGTCCTCCACTCACTACAATGACCCTCCAATCCCACCACCAGGCCTCCACTTCCCCCAATTATTTTCTCACTGTGTTGAGTTGCAGCTCAAGGTTTAGCACTCCTCCACTGTCCAGCACTCCAGTAACCTCCAATCCCACCACTATCCCTCCACCCGGCCCAGTAACCTCCAATCCCACCACCATCCCTCCACCCGGCCCAGTAACCCCCAATCCCACCACCATCCCTCCACCTGGCACAGTAACCTCATATCCCACCACCATCCCTCCACCCGGCCAGTCACCCCCAATCCCACCACCATCCCTCCACCTGGCCCAGTAACCTCCAATCCCACCACTATCCCTCCACCCGGCCCAGTAACCTCCAATCCCACCACCATCCCTCCACCCAGCCCAGTAACCCCCAATCCCACCACCATCCCTCCACCTGGCACAGTAACCTCCAATCCCACCACCATCCCTCCACCCGGCCAGTCACCCCCAATCCCACCACCATCCCTCCACCCAGGCCAGTCACCCCCAATCCCACCACCATCCCTCCACCTGGCCCAGTAACCTCCAATCCCACCACTATCCCTCCACCCGGCCCAGTAACCTCCAATCCCACCACCATCCCTCCACCCAGCCTAGTCTCCCCCAATCCCACCACCCGGCCCAGTAACCTCCAATCCCATCACCATCCCTCCACCTGGCCCAGTAACCTCCAATCCCACCACCATCCCTCCACCTGGCCCAGTGACCTCCAATCCCACCACCATCCCTCCACCCGGCCCAGTGACCTCCAATCCCACCACCATCCCTCCACCCAGGCCGGTCACCCCCAATCCCACCACCATCCCTCCACCCGGCCCAGTGACCTCCAATCCCACCACCATCCCTCCACCCAGGCCAGTCACCCCCAATCCCACCACCATCCTTCCACCCGGCCCAGTGACATGTCAATCCCACTACATGCCTCCATCCAGTCCACTGATCTCCCAAAACCATCATTTTGCACCTACCCCAGTCACACTCTATTTCCACCACCCACTCCAAGGGCACCCAATTCCACCAATGTTTATCCACTCCCTCCAGTGCCCCCAATCCCACCAACAGGCCTCCACTTACTACAATGACCCTCCAATCCCACCACTGGCCTACACTTACTCCAGTGACCTTCCAACTGACCCCCAGGCCTCCACTGACTACAATGACCCTCCAACCCACCCCCTGGCCTCCACTCACTACAGTGACCCTCCAATCCCACCACCAGGCCCCCACTCACTACAATGAACCTCTAATCCCACGACTAAGTCTCCACTCACTACAAAGACCTTCCAACCCACACCCAGGCCTCCACTCACTACAATGACACTTCAATCCCACCACCAGTCCTCCACTCACTACAATGACCCTCCAATCCCACCACCAGTCCTCCACTCACTACAATGACCCTCCAATCCCACCACCAGTCCTCCACTCACTACAATGACACTTCAATCCCACCACCAGTCCTCCACTCACTACAATGACCCTCCAATCCCACCACCAGGCCTCCACTTCCCCCAATTATTTTCTCACTGTGTTGAGTCGCAGCTCAAGGTTCAGCACTCCTCCACTGTCCAGCACTGGCAGAAGATTGATACTGAAGAGCGCTGGTCGATCAGGCGGAACAGCCACATTAGGTCCAAAGAAGATGTAGAAGTGAACTGAGAAGGTGTCCAGCTCATTCCTCAGGGTGGGACGTATTGGCCAGCAGGAGGGATGAAGGATGGGGGAGTCCCCCCAAGATGTGTTCACAGCTGAAAGTGAAAACCCAGGGGCTGGAAGGGACTCTAAAGAGGACACCCCTCCCGCTGCTCCAAAAGACTGAGGCATATTGAGAGAAGAGCTGGGGCCTGAAGAGGAGCGAGACAGTCCTGGCCGGGAACAGTCTATAGAGACAGAGAAAAAAGATTGAAGACTGCATACTGGGATGACCCTTAGCAGACATTGCTTCCCTGCACCCACCTTGTAGCTGTGTGGTCAGCTGGAAGTAAATAGCAGCCCCCGAAACGCTGGTCCGCTCCACCAGCACATAATACCAGTGCTGCCACAAGGGCAGAGCTAGAAGCAGCTGGCACACCGGGGGCACCGAGCAGTCCTGGCTGGAAGAGTTATGTACAGGAGGAGCTCTGGCACGGAGTCTCAACAGAAGAGGACAACTCTCAACAGATCGCTGACCGATACGACAGCCGAGGAGCCGGACTCGTAGCCCTGAGGTGAACTGAGGAACGAAGACCCTGTAATAAGACCGAGACATGTGGCATCTCCCATCCTCTATATATGAGCTGTCCTGCAAGAGGAAGTGATCAGAGCTCCTCAGCAATCGAGCCTCCCAAACCCTAGCCCTAACCGGCCATTGGCCAATGGTCACACAACCACCACCTCACACATCCACCGCAGATACTGACATTACAGGGACCCCGCGGGTTCTGCACATACTTCAGCCGGTCATTGGCTTTAGAGCCCCCATCCTGTTGACTTGTTATTATTGGAGTCGGCTGAGACATCAGGGACTCCGGTGATGTCCATGCTGGAACCCAGGGCGAGGTCCATGCTGGGGACCAGGGCGAGGTTTATGGTGGGGACCAGGCGAGGTCCATACTGTGGACCAGGGGAGGTCGATGCTGTGGACCAGGGCGAGGTCCATGCTGGGGACCAGGACAAGGTCCATAATGAGGACCAGGTGAGGTCCATGCAGGGGAGCAGGGTAAGGTCTATGCTGGGGACAAGGGCGAGGTCTATGGTGGGGACCAGGCGAGGTCCATACTGTGGAGCAGGGGAGGTCGATGCTGTGGACCAGGGCGAGGTCCATGCTGGGGACCAGGACAAGGTCCATAATGAGGACCAGGTGAGGTCCATGCAGGGGAGCAGGGTAAGGTCTATGCTGGCGACAAGGGCGAGGTCCATGCTGGGGAGCAGGGTAAGGTCTATGCTGGGGACCAGGGCGAGGTCCATGCTGGGGAGCAGGGTAAGGTCTATGCTGGGGGCCAGGGCAAGGTCCATGCTGGGGACCAGGGAGAGGTCCATGCTGAGGTCCAGGGCGAGGTCCATGCTGGGGAGCAGGGTAAGGTCTATGCTGGGGACCAGGGCGAGGTCCATGCTGAGGACCAGGGCGAGGTCCATGCTGGGGAGCAGGGTAAGGTCTATGCTGGGGACCAGGGCAAGGTTATATGCTGGGGACCAGGGCGAGGTCCATGCTGAGGACCAGGGCAAGGTCCATGCTGGGGAGCAGGGTAAGGTTACTTTATCCTAAGATCTTTTACTACAGACACTTCAAACCGATCACTAGCTCCAGGATTCATCCAAGCCACTACCTGACCAGATAGACAAGATGGCGGCACTTACTTGTAGAGAGCTGAGCGATTGTGAGCCGGCAGCATCTGCTCTGTGACGTATCCCGGATATAAGACGGGCACTGCCACCGCCCTCTGCACAATGAGCTGCGGCTGGAAGAGATACTGACACTCATCATGAAGCCCCTGGAAGAGACACAAAGATGGAGGCCACCCATGAGAGAGAAGGTCTACAGAGAATAGACAACTGCCCCATCAGCCACACTGGTTACTAGGAAGCTGTATTAGAGTATCCATAGCAACCTGATTGTCAGACAGGAGCTGTACTAGAGTATCCATAGCAACCTGATTGTCAGACAGGAGCTGTACCAGAGTATCCATAGCAACCTGATTGTCAGACAGGAGCTGTACTAGAGTATCCATAGCAACCTGATTGTCAGACAGGAGCTGTACCAGAGTATCCATAGCAACCTGATTGTCAGACAGGAGCTGTTCTAGAGTATCCATAGCAACCTGATTGTCAGACAGGAGCTGTACCAGAGTATCCATAGCAACCTGATTGTCAGACAGGAGCTGTTCTAGAGTATCCATAGCAACCTGATTGTCAGACAGGAGCTGTTCTAGAGTATCCATAGCAACCTGATTGTCAGACAGGAGCTGTACTAGAGTATCCATAGCAACCTGATTGTCAGACAGGAGCTGTACCAGAGTATCCATAGCAACCTGATTGTCAGACAGGAGCTGTTCTAGAGTATCCATAGCAACCTGATTGTCAGACAGGAGCTGTTCTAGAGTATCCATAGCAACCTGATTGTCAGACAGGAGCTGTACTAGAGTATCCATAGCAACCTGATTGTCAGACAGGAGCTGTACCAGAGTATCCATAGCAACCTGATTGTCAGACAGGAGCTGTTCTAGAGTATCCATAGCAACCTGATTGTCAGACAGGGGCTGTACCAGAGTATCCATAGCAACCTGATTGTCAGACAGGAGCTGTTCTAGAGTATCCATAGCAACCTGATTGTCAGACAGGAGCTGTACCAGAGTATCCATAGCAACCTGATTGTCAGACGGGAGCTGTACTAGAGTACCCATAGCAACCTGATTGTCAGACAGGAGCTGTACCAGAGTATCCATAGTACCAGATTGTCAGACAGGAGCTGTACCAGAGTATCCATAGCAACCTGATTGTCAGACGGGAGCTGTACTAGAGTACCCATAGCAACCTGATTGTCAGACAGGAGCTGTACTAGAGTATCCATAGCAACCTGATTGTCAGACAGGAGCTGTACCAGAGTATCCATAGCAACCTGATTGTCAGACAGGAGCTATACTAGAGTATCCATAGCAACCTGATTGTCAGACAGGAGCTGTACCAGAGTATCCATAGCAACCAGATTGTCAGACAGGAGATGTACCAGAGTATCCATAGCAACCTGATTGTCAGACAGGAGCTGTACCAGAGTATCCATAGCAACCAGATTGCCTGACAGGAGCTGTTCTAGAGTATCCATAGCAACCTGATTGTCAGACGGGAGCTGTACTAGAGTATCCATAGCAACCTGATTTTTAGACAGGAGCTGTTCTAGAGTATCCATAGCAACCTGATTGTCAGACGGGAGCTGTACTAGAGTACCCATAGCAACCTGATTTTTAGACAGGAGCTGTTCTAGAGTATCCATAGCAACCTGATTGTCAGACAGGACCCAGCAGAGTGGAAATCCTGGACTTATCAATGACCATTCAGAATTTAATAAAACTTCCTGACCATCACTCCAGGCCTAATATGGCTGACATAGTAGCATAGTAGCTTAATATGGTGCTGACGTCAGCGCCCCCCACAGCTGGCCCCTAATATTGGGAGGAATCCTATCTGCAGATCTGCCATGTTATTTCTCTCACCGAGAACAATACAATTCCTATAGTTACCGCGCTCCCAGACCTTCCCTGTAGCCACATTGGTTGACATTACTTTACCCATCTAGTGGGGCTTAGGGTAGAGAAGCACCTTGATGGTTATCTTTCCTTCATCCTTTGGCAGGTGGGCAGCCAGGAACCAGTCTCCAGGCAGAGGACTGGTCACGTTAAATACCCCTGTGGTCCGGTTGGGAAGAGTCCAGGTCAGAGTCAATGTAAATGAACCTGGAACCGCTGTGTCTCGAGGAAAGTGGGCACTTTGGGGGTTAATCACAGGGGGAGCTCCAGGGCGGAAATAACTGTAAAGACAGGGGGAAAAAAACACATTATTAGGGCTCCCGATACAAAAACATATCCATCAGTCAAAATAACTTAACACCCAACAAAGATTCCAGTCACATCCATCAGTAACCAGTCACCCAACAAAGATTCCAGTCACATCCATCGGTAACCAGTCACCCAACAAAGATTCCAGTCACATCCATCGGTAACCAGTCACCCAACAAAGATTCCAGTCACATCCACCTATAACCAATCACCCAACAAAGATTCCAGTCACATCCACCTATAACCAGTCACCCAACAAAGATTCCAGTCACATCCATCAGTAACCAGTCACCCAACACATATTCCAGTCACATCCATCAGTAACCAGTCACCCAACACATATTCCAGTCTCATCCATCAGTAACCAGTCACGCAACACATATTCCAGTCACATCCATCAGTAACCAGTCACCCAACACATATTCCAGTCTCATCCATCAGTAACCAGTCACCCAACACATATTCCAGTCTCATCCATCAGTAACCAGTCACCCAACACATATTCCAGTCACATCCACCTGTAACCAGTCACCCAACAAAGATGCCAGTCTCATCCACCTGTAACCAGTCACCCAACAAAGATTCCAGTCACATCCATCTGTAACCAGTCCCCCAACACATATTCCAGTCTCATCCATCAGTAACCAGTCACCCAACACATATTCCAGTCTCATCCATCAGTAACCAGTCACCCAACACATATTCCAGTCACATCCATCAGTAACCAGTCACCCAACAAAGATTCCAGTCTCATCCATCTGTAACCAATCCCCCAACACATATTCCAGTCACATCCACCTATAACCAATCACCCAACAAAGATTCCAGTCACATCCACCTATAACCAGTCACCCAACAATGATTCCAGTCACTTCCATCAGTAACCAGTCACCCACCAAAGATTCCAGTCACATCCATCAGTAACCAATATCGCAATATCACGATTAAACTGGCCGATAAAGGTGGGTCGATTGTTGTTATGGACACTAGTATGTATGACAGAGAAGTCATGCGCCAACTCATGGACATCAATACATATGAGAGATTACAAGGTAATCCCATGTTGAAAATACGTAGTAAAATTGAGAATGTGATACAAGATTATGTTGAAAAAGGAGTGATTGACACCAAAATGGCTCATTTCTTACGAGTTGAACATCCGGTTACCCCTGTCTTCTATATTTTGCCTAAGGTACATAAGACCTTGATCGATCCCCCGGGTAGACCTATAGTGGCCTCCATGGACTCTATATTGACTCCACTGTCCAAGACGTTGGATAGGGCCCTGACACCTCCAGTTAAAACAACGAGGTCTTACCTGGTAGATACATCAGACTTTCTAACGGCAGTGAGAGACTTGACTGACATCGGGGAGGAGGACTGGTTGGTGACTATTGATGTTACTAGTCTTTACACCTCAATTGAACACGTAAAGGGATGCAGATCAGCGGAGTGGTTACTTGAGCAGAGTACATATACTACAGATCAGAAGAAATTCTTTTTAGATCTCTTGGAGTTGGTTCTCTATGAGAACTATTTTATGTACAAAGATGACTATTTCCTACAGAAGAGGGGATCCGCGATGGGCTCGAATGTGGCCCCCCCATACGCAAATGCATATATGGCATATTTTGAAGAACATTTTGTTCATAACCATCCGTTGTTCTTATCGCACGCCAAAATATGGCGAAGATTTATGGATGATATATTTTGTGTATGGGGAGGGCCACATGAGAGCCTGATATCGTTTGTTGAACATCTTCATTCAGTTTGGGTGGAGTTACAGTTTACCATGTCAGCTGATCGTGAATGTGCGAGTTTCCTGGACGTACGACTGACGAAGAGTGTATCTGGTACCTTAGACACTGACCTATTTAGAAAATCCACAGATAGGAACAGTATATTACATTTCAGTAGTTCACACCCTGCATCCACAAAGAGATCTATACCTAAGTCCCAATTTCAGCGTATACGTAGGATTGTGAGCAGTCCTGATGTCCAGGAGGACAGGATGGAGGAGATGAAACAGAGATTCAGAGATAGAGGATATCCAGAGAGTATCTCAGAGGAAGCCAGCCGTCCGCCAGATCCTAACAGTGTTACCAGAAGAGATCCCGCACAGAACAGGATACCATTTGTTAGGGAATTCCATCCTCTCAGTTACAAAGTTGATCAGATAGTGAGGAGACATTGGCATATTCTGTCACAGGCATATCCCGATGTAGATGAGTTTAGGAGTCCCCCACTGATCTGCAACAAACGTGCCCCTAACTTGAGAAACACCTTGGTAAGAGCGGAGAGCCGCCCACCTAATGTAAGTACACTAGCTCCAGGTAAAAACGGCACATCCCCGTGTCTACTCTGTTCTCAGTCTAGTAATGTGATAAAGGGAAAATTCTTCTATCACCCTCATACTGGTAAAGCATTTGAAATTAAAGGGTATCACACATGTGACACGAAAAACGTAGTATATTTGATCAAGTGCCCATGTGGCCGGTTGTACATAGGGGAGACTACGCAAGCAATGAAGACGAGGATTTGCAAACATAAATCCACAATTAGGTGCGGCAATACATTACTCCCCTTACCACATCACTTTAGAGAACACCAACACAACTTGTCACAACTCCAATTTCAGGTCATTGAGAAAGTGTTTCCCTCAAAAAGAGGAGGTGATTCGAAAACATTACTACGCCGCAGAGAGGCGTTTTGGATACATACTCTCCGGACCCTCGAGGGTTAAACCGGGAGTATGAATTGTCGGGATTTATGTAGATTTATGGCACTACTATCTTATACTTTTCCTATATGTATTTGCTACATTATTCTTCTTTCGATCATCTTGGATAATCGCTAATTTAATATATACAAATCTAATATTTATGTATTTTATGTTTTTCAGATTACTATCATAGATTGAATGGAACGCTGGTAGGCTCTTTTAGTATTCTCTCTTATACATGTACTAACCTCTAGAGTTGTGTATTAACTTTTGTATGTATTTTACATGTTTTTATGTGGTATGTTTACATGTGTGTTCATATGTTGCGGTTCGGGTTGCGTTACCTACACCCATGATTTCTTGTTTACTCAGCGCGTAATGATTGTAGCAGCTGCACGGCACTTCTATTCCATCGTAATGAACTTGTTTACTGGTTCCCCGGGTGACTGATTACGTCACTGAGAGCGACGCTGACGTACTTGGATCGTCATCGAGGAGTGCCTCCTACGTGTATAAAGACAGTCAGTTTCCTGTTTGTATTAGGCAGTTGATAAAGGCGACTTTGCCGAAACGCGTCTTGCCTGATTGTATGTGTGCACCATGTCTTGTAAATAAACGCACTTTTGCAAGTTAAAGCTGTGGTGAAGTGCTGGGAATCCTTGTTGATATATTACGATTATATCCACGAGCACCACGTGACGGAGTGCCGACATTGTAGCTGCATATCCATCAGTAACCAGTCACCCAACAAAGATTCCAGTCACATCCATCTGTAACCAATCCCCCAACACATATTCCAGTCTCATCCATCAGTAACCAGTCACCCAACAAAGATTCCAGTCTCATCCATCGGTAACCAGTCACCCAACACATATTCCAGTCACATCCATCAGTAACCAGTCACCTATCAAAGATTCCAGTCACATCCATCGGTAACCAGTCACCCAACAAAGATTCCAGTCACATCCATCAGTAACCAGTCACCCAACACATATTCCAGTCTCATCCATCAGTAACCAGTCACCTATCAAAGATTCCAGTCACATCCATCGGTAACCAATCCCCCAACACATATTCCAGTCACATCCATCAGTAACCAATCACCCAACAAAGATTCCAGTCACATCCATCAGTAACCAGTCACCCAACACATATTCCAGTCTCATCCATCAGTAACCAGTCACCTATCAAAGATTCCAGTCACATCCATCGGTAACCAGTCACCCAACAAAGATTCCAGTCTCATCCATCAGTAACCAGTCACCCAACTAAGATTCCAGTCACTGCCATATACGGAGGAACAATGTATCCCCCACACCCACAGGGACCAATCATGGACTGCTGTAGGAAAGCTAAGTGGATCTGGTGATCCATGTGTCCTGTCCCAGTACGGACCCCCGCTGTCCATGGCCGCCACTTACACTGTGACACTGCGGTCAGGACAGTTGTCACCAAACGTCCCCCCCTGCTCCTTGAAGGTGATGAGATTCCACACGGCAATGACAGTGTCCTCTGGGATGTGAAAGTGGAAGAGTTCAACGCTGCCCACCGAGCGGAAGGGATTCAACTTGCGTGGCGTCCGGGTAAAGTAATCCGTGACAAAGAGGCCATCTGTAATGAGACAAGAGGAGGTCTGAGAGGTGGGAAGAGGAGGCTGACCGTACCTGTCACCTATACATCCTGAGACTGACCCCACCTGTCACCTATACATCCTGAGACTGACCCCACCTGTCACCTATACGTCCTGAGACTGACCGTACATGTCACCTATACATCCTGAGACTGACCGTACCTGTCACCTATACGTCCTGAGACTGACCGTACATGTCACCTATACATCCTGAGACTGACCGTACCTGTCACCTATACATCCTGAGACTGACCCCACCTGTCACCTATACATCCTGACACTGACCCCACCTGTCACCTATACGTCCTGACACTGACCCCACCTGTCACCTATACATCCTGAGACTGACCCCACCTGTCACCTATACATCCTGAGACTGACCGTACCTGTCACCTATACATCCTGAGACTGACCGTACCTGTCACCTATACATCCTGAGACTGACCATACCTGTCACCTATACATCCTGAGACTGACCCCACCTGTCACCTATACATCCTGAGACTGACCGTACCTGTCACCTATACATCCTGAGACTGACCGTACCTGTCACCTATACATCCTGAGACTGACCCCACCTGTCACCTATACGTCCTGAGACTGACCGTACCTGTCACCTATACATCCTGAGACTGACCGTACCTGTCACCTATACATCCTGAGACTGACCCCACCTGTCACCTATACATCCTGAGACTGACCCCACCTGTCACCTATACATCCTGACACTGACCGTACCTGTCACCTATACGTCCTGAGACTGACCGTACATGTCACCTATACATCCTGAGACTGACCGTACCTGTCACCTATACGTCCTGAGACTGACCGTACATGTCACCTATACATCCTGAGACTTACCGTACCTGTCACCTATACATCCTGAGACTGACCGTACCTGTCACCTATACATCCTGAGACTGACCCCACCTGTCACCTATACATCCTGACACTGACCCCACCTGTCACCTATACGTCCTGACACTGACCCCACCTGTCACCTATACATCCTGAGACTGACCCCACCTGTCACCTATACATCCTGAGACTGACCGTACCTGTCACCTATACATCCTGAGACTGACCGTACCTGTCACCTATACATCCTGAGACTGACCATACCTGTCACCTATACATCCTGAGACTGACCCCACCTGTCACCTATACATCCTGACACTGACCGTACCTGTCACCTATACATCCTGAGACTGACCGTACCTGTCACCTATACGTCCTGACACTGACCGTACCTGTCACCTATACATCCTGAGACTGACCGTACCTGTCACCTATACATCCTGAGACTGTCCCCACCTGTCACCTATACATCCTGAGACTGACCCCACCTGTCACCTATACATCCTGACACTGACCGTACCTGTCACCTATACGTCCTGAGACTGACCGTACATGTCACCTATACATCCTGAGACTGACCGTACCTGTCACCTATACGTCCTGAGACTGACCGTACATGTCACCTATACATCCTGAGACTGACCGTACCTGTCACCTATACATCCTGAGACTGACCGTACCTGTCACCTATACATCCTGAGACTGACCCCACCTGTCACCTATACATCCTGACACTGACCCCACCTGTCACCTATACGTCCTGACACTGACCCCACCTGTCACCTATACATCCTGAGACTGACCCCACCTGTCACCTATACATCCTGAGACTGACCGTACCTGTCACCTATACATCCTGAGACTGACCGTACCTGTCACCTATACATCCTGAGACTGACCATACCTGTCACCTATACATCCTGAGACTGACCCCACCTGTCACCTATACATCCTGAGACTGACCGTACCTGTCACCTATACATCCTGAGACTGACCGTACCTGTCACCTATACATCCTGAGACTGACCATACCTGTCACCTATACATCCTGAGACTGACCCCACCTGTCACCTATACATCCTGACACTGACCGTACCTGTCACCTATACATCCTGAGACTGACCGTACCTGTCACCTATACGTCCTGACACTGACCGTACCTGTCACCTATACATCCTGAGACTGACCGTACCTGTCACCTATACATCCTGAGACTGACCCCACCTGTCACCTATACATCCTGACACTGACCCCATCTGTCACCTATACATCCTGAGACTGACCGTACCTGTCACCTATACATCCTGAGACTGACCCCACCTGTCACCTATACGTCCTGACACTGACCCCACCTGTCACCTATACATCCTGAGACTGACCCCATCTGTCACCTATACATCCTGAGACTGACCCCACCTGTCACCTATACATCCTGAGACTGACCCCATCTGTCACCTATACATCCTGACACTGACCCCACCTGTCACCTATACATCCTGACACTGACCCCATCTGTCACCTATACATCCTGAGACTGACCCCACCTGTCACCTATACGTCCTGACACTGACCCCACCTGTCACCTATACATCCTGAGACTGACCCCATCTGTCACCTATACATCCTGACACTGACCCCACCTGTCACCTATACATCCTGACACTGACCCCACCTGTCACCTATACATCCTGAGACTGACCCCACCTGTCACCTATACATCCTGAGACTGACCGTACCTGTCACCTATACATCCTGAGACTGACCCCACCTGTCACCTATACATCCTGAGACTGTCCCCACCTGTCACCTATACATCCTGAGACTGACCCCACCTGTCACCTATACATCCTGAGACTGACCCCATCTGTCACCTATACATCCTGACACTGACCGTACCTGTCACCTATACATCCTGAGACTGACCCCATCTGTCACCTATACATCCTGACACTGACTGTACCTGTCACCTATACATCCTGACACTGACCCCACCTGTCACCTATACGTCCTGACACTGACCCCAACTGTCACCTATACATCCTGAGACTGACCGTACCTGTCACCTATACATCCTGAGACTGACCGTACCTGTCACCTATACATCCTGAGACTGACCGTACCTGTCACCTATACATCCTGACACTGACCCCACCTGTCACCTATACATCCTGACACTGACCCCATCTGTCACCTATACATCCTGAGACTGACCGTACCTGTCACCTATACATCCTGAGACTGACCGTACCTGTCACCTATACATCCTGACACTGACCCCACCTGTCACCTATACATCCTGACACTGACCCCACCTGTCACCTATACATCCTGACACTGACCGTACCTGTCACCTATACATCCTGACACTGACCGTACCTGTCACCTATACGTCCTGAGACTGACCGTACCTGTCACCTATACGTCCTGAGACTGACCCCACCTGTCACCTATACATCCTGAGACTGACCCCACCTGTCACCTATACATCCTGACACTGACCCCACCTGTCACCTATACATCCTGAGACTGACCGTACCTGTCACCTATACATCCTGAGACTGACCCCATCTGTCACCTATACATCCTGAGACTGACCGTACCTGTCACCTATACATCCTGAGACTGACCCCATCTGTCACCTATACATCCTGACACTGACCCCACCTGTCACCTATACATCCTGAGACTGACCCCACCTGTCACCTACACATCCTGACACTGACCGTACCTGTCACCTATACATCCTGACACTGACCCCACCTGTCACCTATACATCCTGAGACTGACCGTACCTGTCACCTATACATCCTGAGACTGACCGTACCTGTCACCTATACATCCTGAGACTGACCGTACCTGTCACCTATACATCCTGACACTGACCCCCCCCTGTCACCTATACATCCTGAGACTGACCGTACCTGTCACCTATACATCCTGAGACTGACCATACCTGTCACCTATACATCCTGAGACTGACCCCACCTGTCACCTATACATCCTGAGACTGACCCCACCTGTCACCTATACATCCTGAGACTGACCCCACCTGTCACCTATACATCCTGACACTGACCGTACCTGTCACCTATACATCCTGACACTGACCCCACCTGTCACCTATACATCCTGAGACTGACCGTACCTGTCACCTATACATCCTGAGACTGACCGTACCTGTCACCTATACATCCTGAGACTGACCGTACCTGTCACCTATACATCCTGACACTGACCCCCCCTGTCACCTATACATCCTGAGACTGACCGTACCTGTCACCTATACATCCTGAGACTGACCGTACCTGTCACCTATACATCCTGAGACTGACCCCATCTGTCACCTATACATCCTGAGACTGACCGTACCTGTCACCTATACATCCTGAGACTGACCCCATCTGTCACCTATACATCCTGACACTGACCCCACCTGTCACCTATACATCCTGAGACTGACCCCACCTGTCACCTACACATCCTGACACTGACCGTACCTGTCACCTATACATCCTGACACTGACCCAACCTGTCACCTATACATCCTGAGACTGACCGTACCTGTCACCTATAATCCTGAGACTGACCGCTAACCTGTCACCTATACATCCTGAGACTGACCCCTACCTGTCACCTATACATCCTGACACTGACCCCCCTGTCACCTATACATCCTGAGACTCACCGTACCTGTCACCTATACATCCTGAGACATGACCCGTACCTGTCACCTATACATCCTGAGACTGACCCCACCTGTCACCTATACATCCTGAGACTGACCCCACCTGTCACCTATACATCCTGAGACTGACCGTACCTGTCACCTATACATCCTGACATGACCGTACCTGTCACCTATACATCTGAGACTGACCCACCTGTCAACCTATACATCCTGAGGACTGACCGTACCTGTCACCTATACATCCTGAGACTGACCGTACCTGTCACCTATACATCCTGAGACTGACCCCCATCCTGTCACCTATACATCCTGAGACTGACCACCACTGTCACCTATACATCCTGAGACTGACCCGTACCTGTCACCTATACATCCTGAGACTGACCGTACCTGTCACCTATACATCCTGACACTGACCCCACCTGTCACCTATACATCCTGAGACTGACCGTACCTATCACCTATACATCCTGAGACTGACCGTACCTGTCACCTATACATCCTGACACTGACCCCACCTGTCACCTATACATCCTGAGACTGACCGTACCTGTCACCTATACATCCTGAGACTGACCGTACCTGTCACCTATACATCCTGACACTGACCGTACCTGTCACCTATACATCCTGAGACTGACCGTACCTGTCACCTAAACGTCCTGAGACTGACCCCACCTGTCACCTATACATCCTGAGACTGACCCCACCTGTCACCTATACATCCTGACACTGACCGTACCTGTCACCTATACATCCTGAGACTGACCGTACCTGTCACCTATACATCCTGAGACTGACCCCACCTGTCACCTATACATCCTGAGACTGACCGTACCTGTCACCTATACATCCTGACACTGACCCCACCTGTCACCTATACATCCTGAGACTGACCGTACCTGTCACCTATACATCCTGAGACTGACCGTACCTGTCACCTATACATCCTGAGACTGACCGTACCTGTCACCTATACATCCTGATACTGAAGACCGTACCTGTCCACCTATACATCCTGAGACTTGACCCAGTACCTGTCACCTATACATCCTGAACTGACCCCTTGTCACCTATACCCTGAGACTGACCCCAAACTGTCACTCCCTTATACTTCCTGAGACTGACCGTTACCTGTCACCTATAAATCCTGAACTGACCCACCTGTCACCTATAATGCCTTAGACTGACTCCACCCTGTCACCTATACATCTGAGACTGACCGTACCTGTCACCTATACATCCTGAGACTGACCGTACCGGTCCCTATACATCCTGAGACTGACCAGTAACCCTTGTCACCTATACATCGCTGAAGACTGACCCGTACCTGTCACCTATACAATCCTGACAACTGAGACCCGTGAACCTGTCACCATTACAATCCTGCAGACTGACCGTTAACCTGTCACCTATACATACTGACTACTGAACCCTACCTGTCACCTATACGTCCTGACACTGACCCCACCTGTCACCTATACGTCCTGAGACTGACCCCATCTGTCACCTATACATCCTGACACTGACCGTACCTGTCACCTATACATCCTGAGACTGAACCCACCTGTCACCTATACATCCTGAGACTGACCCCACCTGTCACCTATACGTCCTGAGACTGACCGTACCTGTCACCTATACATCCTGAGACTGACCGTACCTGTCACCTATACATCCTGACACTGACCGTACCTGTCACCTATACATCCTAAGACTGACCCCACCTGTCACCTATACATCCTGAGACTGACCCCATCTGTCACCTATACATCCTGAGACTGACCGTACCTGTCACCTATACATCCTGACAATGACCCCACCTGTCACCTATACATCCTGAGACTGACCGTACCTGTCACCTATACATCCTGAGACTGACCCCACCTGTCACCTATACATCCTGAGACTGACCGTACCTGTCACCTATACATCCTGAGACTGACCGTACCTGTCACCTATACATCCTGAGACTGAACCGTACCTGTCACCGTATACATCCTGACGACTGACCCCGACCTGTCACCTATACATCCTGAGACTGACCCTACCTGTCACCTATACATCCTGAGACTGACCGTATCCTGTCCACCTATACATCCTGAGACTGACCGTACCTGTCACCTATACGTCCTGAGACTGGACCCACCTGTCACCTATACATCCGTGAGAACTGACCGTACCTGTCACCTATACATCCTGAAGACTGACCCCACCTGTCACCTATACATCCTGAGACTGACCGTACCTGTCACCTATACATCCTGACACTGACCCCACCTGGTCACCTATACATCCTGAGACTGACCTGTACCTGTCACCTATACATCCTGAGACTGACCCCACCTGTCACCTATACATCCATGACACTGACCCCACCTGTCACCTATACATCCTGAGACTGATCGGTACCTGTCCACCTATACATCCTGAGACCTGACCCGTACCTGTCACCTATACATCCTTGACACTGACCCCACCTGTCACCTATACATCCTGACACTGACCCCACCTGTCACCTATACATCCTGACACTGACTGTACCTGTCACCTATACATCCTGAGACTGACCCCACCTGTCACCTATACATCCTGACACTGACCCCACCTGTCACCTATACATCCTGAGACTGACCCCACCTGTCACCTATACATCCTGAGACTGACCGTACCTGTCACCTATACATCCTGAGACTGACCGTACCTGTCACCTATACGTCCTGAGACTGACCCCACCTGTCACCTATACATCCTGAGACTGACCGTACCTGTCACCTATACATCCTGAGACTGACCCCACCTGTCACCTATACATCCTGAGACTGACCGTACCTGTCACCTATACATCCTGAGACTGACCCCACCTGTCACCTATACATCCTGAGACTGACCCCACCTGTCACCTATACATCCTGAGACTGACCCCACCTGTCACCTATACATCCTGACACTGACCCCACCTGTCACCTATACATCCTGACACTGACTGTACCTGTCACCTATACATCCTGAGACTGACCCCACCTGTCACCTATACATCCTGACACTGACCCCACCTGTCACCTATACATCCTGAGACTGACCCCACCTGTCACCTATACATCCTGAGACTGACCGTACCTGTCACCTATACGTCCTGAGACTGACCCCATCTGTCACCTATACATCCTGAGACTGAACCCACCTGTCACCTATACATCCTGAGACTGACCCCACCTGTCACCTATACGTCCTGAGACTGACCGTACCTGTCACCTATACATCCTGAGACTGACCGTACCTGTCACCTATACATCCTGACACTGACCGTACCTGTCACCTATACATCTTAAGACTGACCCCACCTGTCACCTATACATCCTGAGACTGACCCCATCTGTCACCTATACATCCTGAGACTGACCGTACCTGTCACCTATACATCCTGACAATGACCCCACCTGTCACCTATACATCCTGAGACTGACCGTACCTGTCACCTATACATCCTGAGACTGACCCCACCTGTCACCTATACATCCTGAGACTGACCGTACCTGTCACCTATACATCCTGAGACTGACCGTACCTGTCACCTATACGTCCTGAGACTGACCCCACCTGTCACCTATACATCCTGACACTGACCGTACCTGTCACCTATATGTCCTGAGACTGACCGTACCTGTCACCTATACATCCTGAGACTGACCCCACCTGTCACCTATACGTCCTGAGACTGACCCAACCTGTCACCTATACATCCTGAGACTGACCCCATCTGTCACCTATACATCCTGAGACTGACCGTACCTGTCACCTATACATCCTGACAATGACCCCACCTGTCACCTATACATCCTGAGACTGACCGTACCTGTCACCTATACATCCTGAGACTGACCCCACCTGTCACCTATACATCCTGACACTGACCCCACCTGTCACCTATACATCCTGACACTGACTGTACCTGTCACCTATACATCCTGACACTGACCGTACCTGTCACCTATACATCCTGACACTGACCCAACCTGTCACCTATACATCCTGAGACTGACCGTACCTGTCACCTATACATCCTGACACTGACCGTACCTGTCACCTATACATCCTGAGACTGACCCCATCTGTCACCTATACATCCTGAGACTGACCCCACCTGTCACCTATACATCCTGAGACTGACCCCACCTGTCACCTATACATCCTGACACTGACCCCACCTGTCACCTATACATCCAGACACTGACCGTACCTGTCACCTATACATCCTGACACTGACCGTACCTGTCACCTATACATCCTGAGACTGACCGTACCTGTCACCTATACATCCTGAGACTGACCCCATCTGTCACCTATACATCCTGAGACTGACCCCACCTGTCACCTATACATCCTGAGACTGACCCCACCTGTCACCTATACATCCTGACACTGACCCCACCTGTCACCTATACATCCTGACACTGACCGTACCTGTCACCTATACATCCTGACACTGACCGTACCTGTCACCTATACATCCTGAGACTGACCGTACCTGTCACCTATACATCCTGAGACTGACCGTACCTGTCACCTATACGTCCTGAGACTGACCGTACCTGTCACCTATACATCCTGACACTGACCGTACCTGTCACCTATACATCCTGAGACTGACCGTACCTGTCACCTATACGTCCTGACACTGACCCCACCTGTCACCTATACATCCTGAGACTGACCCCATCTGTCACCTATACATCCTGAGACTGACCCCACCTGTCACCTATACATCCTGACACTGACCGTACCTGTCACCTATACATCCTGAGACTGACCGTACCTGTCACCTATACATCCTGAGACTGACCGTACCTGTCACCTATACATCCTGACACTGACCGTACCTGTCACCTATACATCCTGAGACTTACCGTACCTGTCACCTATACATCCTGAGACTGACCCCATCTGTCACCTATACATCCTGAGACTGACCCCACCTGTCACCTATACATCCTGAGACTGACCGTACCTGTCACCTATACATCCTGAGACTGACCCCACCTGTCACCTATACATCCTGAGACTGACCCCACCTGTCACCTATACATCCTGAGACTGACCGTACCTGTCACCTATACATCCTGAGACTGACCGTACCTGTCACCTATACATCCTGAGACTGACCGTACCTGTCACCTATACATCCTGAGACTGACCGTACCTGTCACCTATACATCCTGACACTGACCGTACCTGTCACCTATACATCCTGACACTGACCGTACCTGTCACCTATACATCCTGACACTGACCGTACCTGTCACCTATACATCCTGAGACTGACCGTACCTGTCACCTATACGTCCTGACACTGACCCCATCTGTCACCTATACATCCTGAGACTGACCCCACCTGTCACCTATACATCCTGACACTGACCGTACCTGTCACCTATACATCATGACACTGACTGTACCTGTCACCTATACATCCTGAGACTGACCCCACCTGTCACCTATACATCCTGAGACTGACCCCACCTGTCACCTATACATCCTGAGACTGACCGTACCTGTCACCTATACATCCTGAGACTGACCGTACCTGTCACCTATACATCCTGACACTGACCGTACCTGTCACCTATACATCCTGAGACTGACCGTACCTGTCACCTATACATCCTGAGACTGACTGTACCTGTCACCTATACATCCTGAGACTGACCGTACCTGTCACCTATACATCCTGAGACTGACCCCACCTGTCACCTATACATCCTGAGACTGACCCCACCTGTCACCTATACATCCTGACACTGACCGTACCTGTCACCTATACATCCTGAGACTGACCGTACCTGTCACCTATACATCCTGACACTGACCGTACCTGTCACCTATACATCCTGAGACTGACCGTACCTGTCACCTATACATCCTGAGACTGACCCCACCTGTCACCTATACATCCTGACACTGACCCCACCTGTCACCTATACATCCTGAGACTGATCGTACCTGTCACCAATACATCCTGAGACTGACCGTACCTGTCACCTATACATCCTGAGACTGACCGTACCTGTCACCTATACATCCTGACACTGACCGTACCTGTCACCTATACATCCTGAGACTGACCACACCTGTCACCTATACATCCTGAGACTGACCGTACCTGTCACCTATACATCCTGACACTGACCGTACCTGTCACCTATACATCCTGAGACTGACCCCACCTGTCACCTATACATCCTGAGACTGACTGTACCTGTCACCTATACATCCTGAGACTGACTGTACCTGTCACCTATACATCCTGAGACTGACCGTACCTGTCACCTATACATCCTGAGACTGACCGTACCTGTCACCTATACATCCTGAGACTGACCGTACCTGTCACCTATACATCCTGAGACTGACCGTACCTGTCACCTATACATCCTGAGACTGACCGTACCTGTCACCTATACATCCTGACACTGACCGTACCTGTCACCTATACATCCTGAGACTGACCGTACCTGTCACCTATACATCCTGAGACTGACTGTACCTGTCACCTATACATCCTGAGACTGACCGTACCTGTCACCTATACATCCTGAGACTGACCCCACCTGTCACCTATACATCCTGAGACTGACCCCACCTGTCACCTATACATCCTGACACTGACCGTACCTGTCACCTATACATCCTGAGACTGACCGTACCTGTCACCTATACATCCTGACACTGACCGTACCTGTCACCTATACATCCTGAGACTGACCGTACCTGTCACCTATACATCCTGAGACTGACCCCACCTGTCACCTATACATCCTGACACTGACCCCACCTGTCACCTATACATCCTGAGACTGATCGTACCTGTCACCAATACATCCTGAGACTGACCGTACCTGTCACCTATACATCCTGAGACTGACCGTACCTGTCACCTATACATCCTGACACTGACCGTACCTGTCACCTATACATCCTGAGACTGACCACACCTGTCACCTATACATCCTGAGACTGACCGTACCTGTCACCTATACATCCTGACACTGACCGTACCTGTCACCTATACATCCTGAGACTGACCCCACCTGTCACCTATACATCCTGAGACTGACTGTACCTGTCACCTATACATCCTGAGACTGACCGTACCTGTCACCTATACATCCTGAGACTGACCGTACCTGTCACCTATATGTCCTGACACTGACCGTACCTGTCACCTATACATCCTGAGACTGACCCCACCTGTCACCTATACATCCTGACACTGACCGTACCTGTCACCTATACATCCTGAGACTGACCCCACCTGTCACCTATACATCCTGACACTGACCGTACCTGTCACCTATACATCCTGAGACTTACCCCACCTGTCACCTACACATCCTGACACTGACCCCACCTGTCACCTATACATCCTGAGACTGACCGTACCTGTCACCTATACATCCTGAGACTGACCCCACCTGTCACCTATACATCCTGAGACTGACCGTACCTGTCACCTATACATCCTGAGACTGACCGTACCTGTCACCTATACATCCTGAGACTGACCGTACCTGTCACCTATACATCCTGAGACTGACCGTACCTGTCACCTATACATCCTGAGACTGACCGTACCTGTCACCTATACATCCTGACACTGACCGTACCTGTCACCTATACATCCTGACACTGACCGTACCTGTCACCTATACATCCTGAGACTGACCGTACCTGTCACCTTTACATCCTGAGACTGACCGTACCTGTCACCTATACATCCTGAGACTGACCCCATCTGTCACCTATACATCCTGAGACTGACCCCACCTGTCACCTATACATCCTGAGACTGACCGTACCTGTCACCTATACATCCTGACACTGACCGTACCTGTCACCTATACATCCTGAGACTGACCGTACCTGTCACCTATACGTCCTGACACTGACCCCATCTGTCACCTATACATCCTGAGACTGACCCCACCTGTCACCTATACATCCTGACACTGACCGTACCTGTCACCTATACATCCTGACACTGACCGTACCTGTCACCTATACATCATGACACTGACTGTACCTGTCACCTATACATCCTGAGACTGACCCCACCTGTCACCTATACATCCTGAGACTGACCCCACCTGTCACCTATACATCCTGACACTGACCGTACCTGTCACCTATACATCCTGAGACTGACCCCACCTGTCACCTATACATCCTGAGACTGACCGTACCTGTCACCTATACATCCTGACACTAACCCCACCTGTCACCTATACATCCTGAGACTGACGGTACCTGTCACCTATACATCCTGACACTGACCGTACCTGTCACCTATACATCCTGACACTGACCCCACCTGTCACCTATACATCCTGAGACTGACCGTACCTGTCACCTATACATCCTGAGACTGACCGTACCTGTCACCTATACATCCTGAGACTGACCGTACCTGTCACCTATACATCCTGACACTTACCCCATCTGTCACCTATACATCCTGAGACTGACCGTACCTGTCACCTATACATCCTGAGACTGACCGTACCTGTCACCTATACGTCCTGACACTGACCCCACCTGTCACCTATACATCCTGAGACTGACCCCACCTGTCACCTATACATCCTGAGACTGACCCCATCTGTCACCTATACATCCTGAGACTGACCGTACCTGTCACCTATACATCCTGAGACTGACCGTACCTGTCACCTATACATCCTGAGACTGACCGTACCTGTCACCTATACATCCTGAGACTGACCCCACCTGTCACCTATACGTCCTGAGACTGACCCCACCTGTCACCTATACATCCTGAGACTGACCCCACCTGTCACCTATACATCCTGAGACTGACCCCACCTGTCACCTATACATCCTGAGACTGACCCCACCTGTCACCTATACATCCTGACACTGACCCCACCTGTCACCTATACATCCTGACACTGACCGTACCTGTCAGCTATACATCCTGACACTGACCGTACCTGTCACCTATACATCCTGAGACTGACCGTACCTGTCACCTATACATCCTGAGACTGACCCCATCTGTCACCTATACATCCTGAGACTGACCCCACCTGTCACCTATACATCCTGAGACTGACCGTACCTGTCACCTATACATCCTGACACTGACCGTACCTGTCACCTATACATCCTGAGACTGACCGTACCTGTCACCTATACGTCCTGACACTGACCCCATCTGTCACCTATACATCCTGAGACTGACCCCACCTGTCACCTATACATCCTGACACTGACCGTACCTGTCACCTATACATCCTGACACTGACCGTACCTGTCACCTATACATCATGACACTGACTGTACCTGTCACCTATACATCCTGAGACTGACCCCACCTGTCACCTATACATCCTGACACTGACCGTACCTGTCACCTATACATCCTGAGACTGACCCCACCTGTCACCTATACATCCTGAGACTGACCGTACCTGTCACCTATACATCCTGACACTAACCCCACCTGTCACCTATACATCCTGACACTGACCGTACCTGTCACCTATACATCCTAAAACTGACCGTACCTGTCACCTATACATCCTGAGACTGACCCCATCTGTCACCTATACATCCTGAGACTGACCGTACCTGTCACCTATACATCCTGACAATGACCCCACCTGTCACCTATACATCCTGAGACTGACCGTACCTGTCACCTATACATCCTGAGACTGACCCCACCTGTCACCTATACATCCTGAGACTGACCGTACCTGTCACCTATACATCCTGAGACTGACCGTACCTGTCACCTATACGTCCTGAGACTGACCCCACCTGTCACCTATACATCCTGACACTGACCGTACCTGTCACCTATATGTCCTGAGACTGACCGTACCTGTCACCTATACATCCTGAGACTGACCCCACCTGTCACCTATACGTCCTGAGACTGACCCCACCTGTCACCTATACATCCTGAGACTGACCCCACCTGTCACCTATACATCCTGACACTGACCGTACCTGTCACCTATACATCCTGACACTGACCCCACCTGTCACCTATACATCCTGAGACTGACCGTACCTGTCACCTATACATCCTGAGACTGACCCCACCTGTCACCTATACATCCTGACACTGACCCCACCTGTCACCTATACATCCTGACACTGACCGTACCTGTCACCTATACATCCTGAGACTGACCGTACCTGTCACCTATACATCCTGACACTGACCCAACCTGTCACCTATACATCCTGAGACTGACCGTACCTGTCACCTATACATCCTGACACTGACCGTACCTGTCACCTATACATCCTGAGACTGACCCCATCTGTCACCTATACATCCTGAGACTGACCCCACCTGTCACCTATACATCCTGAGACTGACCCCACCTGTCACCTATACATCCTTAAACTGACCCCACCTGTCACCTATACATCCAGACACTGACCGTACCTGTCACCTATACATCCTGACACTGACCGTACCTGTCACCTATACATCCTGAGACTGACCGTACCTGTCACCTATACATCCTGAGACTGACCCCATCTGTCACCTATACATCCTGAGACTGACCCCACCTGTCACCTATACATC
The DNA here is from genome assembly GCA_027789725.1 of Dendropsophus ebraccatus. Taxonomy (NCBI): domain Eukaryota; kingdom Metazoa; phylum Chordata; class Amphibia; order Anura; family Hylidae; genus Dendropsophus; species Dendropsophus ebraccatus. The sequence continues at coordinate 100,375 of JAQFWZ010000220.1, read as the reverse complement.
CTGAGACTGACCCCACCTGTCACCTATACATCCTGACACTGACCCCACCTGTCACCTATACATCCTGACACTGACCGTACCTGTCACCTATACATCCTGACACTGACCGTACCTGTCACCTATACATCCTGAGACTGACCGTACCTGTCACCTATACATCCTGAGACTGACCGTACCTGTCACCTATACGTCCTGAGACTGACCGTACCTGTCACCTATACATCCTGACACTGACCGTACCTGTCACCTATACATCCTGAGACTGACCGTACCTGTCACCTATACGTCCTGACACTGACCCCACCTGTCACCTATACATCCTGAGACTGACCCCATCTGTCACCTATACATCCTGAGACTGACCCCACCTGTCACCTATACATCCTGACACTGACCGTACCTGTCACCTATACATCCTGAGACTGACCGTACCTGTCACCTATACATCCTGAGACTGACCGTACCTGTCACCTATACATCCTGAGACTGACCGTACCTGTCACCTATACATCCTGAGACTTACCGTACCTGTCACCTATACATCCTGAGACTGACCCCATCTGTCACCTATACATCCTGAGACTGACCCCACCTGTCACCTATACATCCTGAGACTGACCGTACCTGTCACCTATACATCCTGAGACTGACCCCACCTGTCACCTATACATCCTGAGACTGACTCCACCTGTCACCTATACATCCTGAGACTGACCGTACCTGTCACCTATACATCCTGAGACTGACCGTACCTGTCACCTATACATCCTGAGACTGACCGTACCTGTCACCTATACATCCTGAGACTGACCGTACCTGTCACCTATACATCCTGAGACTGACCGTACCTGTCACCTATACATCCTGACACTGACCGTACCTGTCACCTATACATCCTGACACTGACCGTACCTGTCACCTATACATCCTGAGACTGACCGTACCTGTCACCTATACGTCCTGACACTGACCCCATCTGTCACCTATACATCCTGAGACTGACCCCACCTGTCACCTATACATCCTGACACTGACCGTACCTGTCACCTATACATCATGACACTGACTGTACCTGTCACCTATACATCCTGAGACTGACCCCACCTGTCACCTATACATCCTGAGACTGACCCCACCTGTCACCTATACATCCTGAGACTGACCGTACCTGTCACCTATACATCCTGAGACTGACCGTACCTGTCACCTATACATCCTGACACTGACCGTACCTGTCACCTATACATCCTGACACTGACCGTACCTGTCACCTATACATCCTGAGACTGACTGTACCTGTCACCTATACATCCTGAGACTGACCGTACCTGTCACCTATACATCCTGAGACTGACCCCACCTGTCACCTATACATCCTGAGACTGACCCCACCTGTCACCTATACATCCTGACACTGACCGTACCTGTCACCTATACATCCTGAGACTGACCGTACCTGTCACCTATACATCCTGACACTGACCGTACCTGTCACCTATACATCCTGAGACTGACCGTACCTGTCACCTATACATCCTGAGACTGACCCCACCTGTCACCTATACATCCTGACACTGACCCCACCTGTCACCTATACATCCTGAGACTGACCGTACCTGTCACCTATACATCCTGAGACTGACCGTACCTGTCACCTATACATCCTGAGACTGACCGTACCTGTCACCTATACATCCTGACACTGACCGTACCTGTCACCTATACATCCTGAGACTGACCCCACCTGTCACCTATACATCCTGAGACTGACCGTACCTGTCACCTATACATCCTGACACTGACCGTACCTGTCACCTATACATCCTGAGACTGACCCCACCTGTCACCTATACATCCTGAGACTGACCGTACCTGTCACCTATACATCCTGAGACTGACTGTACCTGTCACCTATACATCCTGAGACTGACCGTACCTGTCACCTATACATCCTGAGACTGACCGTACCTGTCACCTATACATCCTGACACTGACCGTACCTGTCACCTATACATCCTGAGACTGACCGTACCTGTCACCTATACATCCTGAGACTGACCGTACCTGTCACCTATACATCCTGACACTGACCGTACCTGTCACCTATACATCCTGAGACTGACCGTACCTGTCACCTATACATCCTGAGACTGACCGTACCTGTCACCTATACATCCTGAGACTGACCGTACCTGTCACCTATACATCCTGAGACTGACCCCACCTGTCACCTATACATCCTGAGACTGACCCCACCTGTCACCTATACATCCTGACACTGACAGTACCTGTCACCTATACATCCTGAGACTGACCGTACCTGTCACCTATACATCCTGACACTGACCGTACCTGTCACCTATACATCCTGAGACTGACCGTACCTGTCACCTATACATCCTGAGACTGACCCCACCTGTCACCTATACATCCTGACACTGACCCCACCTGTCACCTATACATCCTGAGACTGATCGTACCTGTCACCAATACATCCTGAGACTGACCGTACCTGTCACCTATACATCCTGAGACTGACCGTACCTGTCACCTATACATCCTGACACTGACCGTACCTGTCACCTATACATCCTGAGACTGACCCCACCTGTCACCTATACATCCTGAGACTGACCGTACCTGTCACCTATACATCCTGACACTGACCGTACCTGTCACCTATACATCCTGAGACTGACCCCACCTGTCACCTATACATCCTGAGACTGACCGTACCTGTCACCTATACATCCTGAGACTGACCGTACCTGTCACCTATACATCCTGAGACTGACCGTACCTGTCACCTATATGTCCTGACACTGACCGTACCTGTCACCTATACATCCTGAGACTGACCCCACCTGTCACCTATACATCCTGACACTGACCGTACCTGTCACCTATACAGCCTGAGACTGACCCCACCTGTCACCTATACATCCTGACACTGACCGTACCTGTCACCTATACATCCTGAGACTTACCCCACCTGTCACCTACACATCCTGACACTGACCCCACCTGTCACCTATACATCCTGAGACTGACCGTACCTGTCACCTATACATCCTGAGACTGACCCCACCTGTCACCTATACATCCTGAGACTGACCGTACCTGTCACCTATACATCCTGAGACTGACCGTACCTGTCACCTATACATCCTGAGACTGACCGTACCTGTCACCTATACATCCTGAGACTGACCGTACCTGTCACCTATACATCCTGAGACTGACCGTACCTGTCACCTATACATCCTGACACTGACCGTACCTGTCACCTATACATCCTGACACTGACCGTACCTGTCACCTATACATCCTGAGACTGACCGTACCTGTCACCTATACATCCTGAGACTGACCGTACCTGTCACCTATACATCCTGAGACTGACCCCACCTGTCACCTATACATCCTGAGACTGACCCCACCTGTCACCTATACATCCTGACACTGACCGTACCTGTCACCTATACATCCTGACACTGACCGTACCTGTCACCTATACATCCTGAGACTGACCGTACCTGTCACCTATACGTCCTGACACTGACCCCATCTGTCACCTATACATCCTGAGACTGACCCCACCTGTCACCTATACATCCTGACACTGACCGTACCTGTCACCTATACATCCTGACACTGACCGTACCTGTCACCTATACATCCTGACACTGACTGTACCTGTCACCTATACATCCTGAGACTGACCCCACCTGTCACCTATACATCCTGAGACTGACCCCACCTGTCACCTATACATCCTGACACTGACCGTACCTGTCACCTATACATCCTGAGACTGACCCCACCTGTCACCTATACATCCTGAGACTGACCGTACCTGTCACCTATACATCCTGACACTAACCCCACCTGTCACCTATACATCCTGAGACTGACGGTACCTGTCACCTATACATCCTGACACTGACCGTACCTGTCACCTATACATCCTGACACTGACCCCACCTGTCACCTATACATCCTGAGACTGACCGTACCTGTCACCTATACGTCCTGAGACTGACCGTACCTGTCACCTATACATCCTGAGACTGACCGTACCTGTCACCTATACATCCTGACACTTACCCCATCTGTCACCTATACATCCTGAGACTGACCGTACCTGTCACCTATACATCCTGAGACTGACCGTACCTGTCACCTATACGTCCTGACACTGACCCCACCTGTCACCTATACATCCTGAGACTGACCCCACCTGTCACCTATACATCCTGAGACTGACCCCATCTGTCACCTATACATCCTGAGACTGACCGTACCTGTCACCTATACATCCTGAGACTGACCGTACCTGTCACCTATACATCCTGAGACTGACCGTACCTGTCACCTATACATCCTGAGACTGACCCCACCTGTCACCTATACATCCTGAGACTGACCCCACCTGTCACCTATACATCCTGAGACTGACCCCACCTGTCACCTATACATCCTGAGACTGACCCCACCTGTCACCTATACATCCTGAGACTGACCCCACCTGTCACCTATACATCCTGACACTGACCCCACCTGTCACCTATACATCCTGACACTGACCGTACCTGTCAGCTATACATCCTGACACTGACCGTACCTGTCACCTATACATCCTGAGACTGACCGTACCTGTCACCTATACATCCTGAGACTGACCCCATCTGTCACCTATACATCCTGAGACTGACCCCACCTGTCACCTATACATCCTGAGACTGACCGTACCTGTCACCTATACATCCTGACACTGACCGTACCTGTCACCTATACATCCTGAGACTGACCGTACCTGTCACCTATACGTCCTGACACTGACCCCATCTGTCACCTATACATCCTGAGACTGACCCCACCTGTCACCTATACATCCTGACACTGACCGTACCTGTCACCTATACATCCTGACACTGACCGTACCTGTCACCTATACATCATGACACTGACTGTACCTGTCACCTATACATCCTGAGACTGACCCCACTTGTCACCTATACATCCTGACACTGACCGTACCTGTCACCTATACATCCTGAGACTGACCCCACCTGTCACCTATACATCCTGAGACTGACCGTACCTGTCACCTATACATCCTGACACTAACCCCACCTGTCACCTATACATCCTGACACTGACCGTACCTGTCACCTATACATCCTAAAACTGACCGTACCTGTCACCTATACATCCTGAGACTGACCGTACCTGTCACCTATACATCCTGAGACTGACCCCACCTGTCACCTATACATCCTGAGACTGACCGTACCTGTCACCTATACATCCTGACACTAACCCCACCTGTCACCTATACATCCTGACACTGACCGTACCTGTCACCTATACATCCTAAAACTGACCGTACCTGTCACCTATACATCCTGAGACTGACAGTACCTGTCACCTATACATCCTGAGACTGACCGTAACTCTCACCTATACATCCTGAGACTGACCGTACCTGTCACCTATACATCCTGACACTGACCGTACCTGTCACCTATACATCCTGAGACTGACCCCATCTGTCACCTATACATCCTGAGACTGACCCCACCTGTCACCTATACATCCTGAGACTGACCGTACCTGTCACCTATACGTCCTGAGACTGACCGTACCTGTCACCTATACATCCTGACACTGACCCCACCTGTCACCTATACATCCTGAGACTGACCGTACCTGTCACCTATACATCCTGAGACTGACCGTACCTGTCACCTATACGTCCTGACACTGACCCCACCTGTCACCTATACATCCTGAGACTGACCCCACCTGTCACCTATACATCCTGAGACTGACCCCATCTGTCACCTATACATCCTGAGACTGACCGTACCTGTCACCTATACATCCTGAGACTGACCGTACCTGTCACCTATACAGCCTGAGACTGACCGTACCTGTCACCTATACATCCTGAGACTGACCCCACCTGTCACCTATACATCCTGAGACTGACCCCACCTGTCACCTATACATCCTGAGACTGACCCCACCTGTCACCTATACATCCTGACACTGACCCCACCTGTCACCTATACATCCTGAGACTGACCCCACCTGTCACCTATACATCCTGACACTGACCCCACCTGTCACCTATACATCCTGAGACTGACCGTACCTGTCACCTATACATCCTGAGACTGACCCCACCTGTCACCTATACATCCTGACACTGACCGTACCTGTCACCTATACATCTTGACACTGACTGTACCTGTCACCTATACATCCTGACACTGACCGTACCTGTCACCTATACATCCTGACACTGACCGTACCTGTCACCTATACATCCTGAGACTGACCCCATCTGTCACCTATACATCCTGAGACTGACCGTACCTGTCACCTATACATCCTGACACTGACCGTACCTGTCACCTATACATCCTGACACTGACCGTACCTGTCACCTATACATCCTGAGACTGACCGTACATGTCACCTATACATCCTGACACTGACCGTACCTGTCACCTATACGTCCTGAGACTGACCCAACCTGTCACCTATACATCCTGACACTGACCCCACCTGTCACCTATACATCCTGACATTGACCGTACCTGTCACCTATACATCCTGACACTGACCGTACCTGTCACCTATACATCCTGAGACTGACCCCACCTGTCACCTATACATCCTGAGACTGACCGTACCTGTCACCTATACAACCTGAGACTGACCCCACCTGTCACCTATACATCCTGACACTGACCGTACCTGTCACCTATACATCCTGAGACTGACCCCACCTGTCACCTATACATCCTGACACTGACCGTACCTGTCACCTATACATCCTGACACTGACCGTACCTGTCACCTATACGTCCTGAGACTGACCGTACCTGTCACCTATACATCCTGACACTGACCGTACCTGTCACCTATACATCCTGAGACTGACTGTACCTGTCACCTATACATCCTGAGACTGACCGTACCTGTCACCTATACATCCTGAGACTGACCCCACCTGTCACATATACATCCTGAGACTGACCGTACCTGTCACCTATACATCCTGAGACTGACCGTACCTGTCACCTATACATCCTGAGACTGACCGTACCTGTCACCTATACATCCTGAGACTGACCGTACCTGTCACCTATACGTCCTGAGACTGACCGTACCTGTCACCTATACATCCTGACACTGACCGTACCTGTCACCTATACATCCTGAGACTGACCCCATCTGTCACCTATACATCCTGAGACTGACCCCACCTGTCACCTATACATCCTGACACTGACCGTACCTGTCACCTATACATCCTGAGACTGACCGTACCTGTCACCTATACATCCTGACACTGACTGTACCTGTCACCTATACATCCTGAGACTGACCGTACCTGTCACCTATACATCCTGAGACTGACCGTACCTGTCACCTATACATCCTGACACTGACCGTACCTGTCACCTATACATCCTGAGACTGACCGTACCTGTCACCTATACATCCTGAGACTGACCGTACCTGTCACCTATACATCCTGAGACTGACCGTACCTGTCACCTATACATCCTGAGACTGACCCCATCTGTCACCTATACATCCTGAGACTGACCGTACCTGTCACCTATACATCCTGACACTGACCGTACCTGTCACCTATACATCCTGACACTGACCGTACCTGTCACCTATACATCCTGAGACTGACCGTACATGTCACCTATACATCCTGACACTGACCGTACCTGTCACCTATACGTCCTGAGACTGACCCAACCTGTCACCTATACATCCTGACACTGACCCCACCTGTCACCTATACATCCTGACACTGACCGTACCTGTCACCTATACATCCTGACACTGACCGTACCTGTCACCTATACATCCTGAGACTGACCGTACCTGTCACCTATACATCCTGAGACTGACCCCATCTGTCACCTATACATCCTGAGACTGACCCCACCTGTCACCTATACATCCTGAGACTGACCGTACCTGTCACCTATACATCCTGACACTGACCGTACCTGTCACCTATACATCCTGAGACTGACCGTACCTGTCACCTATACGTCCTGACACTGACCCCATCTGTCACCTATACATCCTGAGACTGACCCCACCTGTCACCTATACATCCTGACACTGACCGTACCTGTCACCTATACATCCTGACACTGACCGTACCTGTCACCTATACATCATGACACTGACTGTACCTGTCACCTATACATCCTGAGACTGACCCCACCTGTCACCTATACATCCTGAGACTGACCCCACCTGTCACCTATACATCCTGACACTGACCGTACCTGTCACCTATACATCCTGAGACTGACCCCACCTGTCACCTATACATCCTGAGACTGACCGTACCTGTCACCTATACATCCTGACACTAACCCCACCTGTCACCTATACATCCTGACACTGACCGTACCTGTCACCTATACATCCTGACACTGACCGTACCTGTCACCTATACATCCTAAAACTGACCGTACCTGTCACCTATACATCCTGAGACTGACAGTACCTGTCACCTATACATCCTGAGACTGACCGTAACTCTCACCTATTCATCCTGAGACTGACCGTACCTGTCACCTATACATCCTGACACTGACCGTACCTGTCACCTATACATCCTGACACTGACCCCACCTGTCACCTATACATCCTGAGACTGACCGTACCTGTCACCTATACGTCCTGAGACTGACCGTACCTGTCACCTATACATCCTGAGACTGACCGTACCTGTCACCTATACATCCTGACACTGACCCCATCTGTCACCTATACATCCTGAGACTGACCGTACCTGTCACCTATACATCCTGAGACTGACCGTACCTGTCACCTATACGTCCTGACACTGACCCCACCTGTCACCTATACATCCTGAGACTGACCCCATCTGTCACCTATACATCCTGAGACTGACCGTACCTGTCACCTATACATCCTGAGACTGACCATACCTGTCACCTATACAGCCTGAGACTGACCGTACCTGTCACCTATACATCCTGAGACTGACCCCACCTGTCACCTATACATCCTGAGACTGACCCCACCTGTCACCTATACATCCTGAGACTGACCCCACCTGTCACCTATACATCCTGACACTGACCCCACCTGTCACCTATACATCCTGAGACTGACCCCACCTGTCACCTATACATCCTGACACTGACCCCACCTGTCACCTATACATCCTGAGACTGACCGTACCTGTCACCTATACATCCTGAGACTGACCCCACCTGTCACCTATACATCCTGACACTGACCGTACCTGTCACCTATACATCTTGACACTGACTGTACCTGTCACCTATACATCCTGACACTGACCGTACCTGTCACCTATACATCCTGACACTGACCGTACCTGTCACCTATACATCCTGAGACTGACCCCACCTGTCACCTATACATCCTGAGACTGACCGTACCTGTCACCTATACATCCTGAGACTGACCCCACCTGTCACCTATACATCCTGACACTGACCGTACCTGTCACCTATACATCCTGAGACTGACCCCACCTGTCACCTATACATCCTGACACTGACCGTACCTGTCACCTATACATCCTGACACTGACCGTACCTGTCACCTATACGTCCTGAGACTGACCGTACCTGTCACCTATACATCCTGACACTGACCGTACCTGTCACCTATACATCCTGAGACTGACTGTACCTGTCACCTATACATCCTGAGACTGACCGTACCTGTCACCTATACATCCTGAGACTGACCGTACCTGTCACCTATATGTCCTGAGACTGACCGTACCTGTCACCTATACGTCCTGAGACTGACCCCACCTGTCACCTATACATCCTGACACTGACCGTACCTGTCACCTATACATCCTGACACTGACCCCACCTGTCACCTACACATCCTGAGACTGACCCCACCTGTCACCTATACATCCTGAGACTGACCCCACCTGTCACCTATACATCCTGAGTCTGACCGTACCTGTCACCTATACATCCTGAGACTGACCGTACCTGTCACCTATACATCCTGAGACTGACCGTACCTGTCACCTATACATCCTGAGACTGACCGTACCTGTCACCTATACATCCTGAGACTGACCGTACCTGTCACCTATACGTCCTGAGACTGACCGTACCTGTCACCTATACATCCTGACACTGACCGTACCTGTCACCTATACATCCTGAGACTGACCCCATCTGTCACCTATACATCCTGAGACTGACCCCACCTGTCACCTATACATCCTGACACTGACCGTACCTGTCACCTATACATCCTGAGACTGACCGTACCTGTCACCTATACATCCTGACACTGACTGTACCTGTCACCTATACATCCTGAGACTGACCGTACCTGTCACCTATACATCCTGAGACTGACCGTACCTGTCACCTATACATCCTGACACTGACCGTACCTGTCACCTATACATCCTGAGACTGACCGTACCTGTCACCTATACATCCTGAGACTGACCGTACCTGTCACCTATACATCCTGAGACTGACCGTACCTGTCACCTATACATCCTGAGACTGACCCCATCTGTCACCTATACATCCTGAGACTGACCGTACCTGTCACCAATACATCCTGACACTGACCGTACCTGTCACCTATACATCCTGACACTGACCGTACCTGTCACCTATACATCCTGAGACTGACCCCACCTGTCACCTATACATCCTGACACTGACCGTACCTGTCACCTATACGTCCTGAGACTGACCGTACCTGTCACCTATACGTCCTGAGACTGACCCCATCTGTCACCTATACATCCTGAGACTGACCGTACCTGTCACCAATACATCCTGACACTGACCGTACCTGTCACCTATACATCCTGACACTGACCGTACCTGTCACCTATACATCCTGAGACTGACCGTACATGTCACCTATACATCCTGACACTGACCCAACCTGTCACCTATACATCCTGACACTGACCCCACCTGTCACCTATACATCCTGACACTGACCGTACCTGTCACCTATACATCCTGACACTGACCGTACCTGTCACCTATACATCCTGAGACTGACCCCATCTGTCACCTATACATCCTGAGACTGACCCCATCTGTCACCTATACATCCTGAGACTGACCCCATCTGTCACCTATACATCCTGAGACTGACCGTACCTGTCACCTATACATCCTGAGACTGACCCCACCTGTCACCTATACATCCTGAGACTGACCGTACCTGTCACCTATACATCCTGAGACTGACCCCACCTGTCACCTATACATCCTGAGACTGACCGTACCTGTCACCTATACATCCTGAGACTGACCGTACCTGTCACCTATACATCCTGAGACTGACCGTACCTGTCACCTATACATCCTGAGACTGACCGTACCTGTCACCTATACATCCTGAGACTGACCGTACCTGTCACCTATACATCCTGACACTGACCCCACCTGTCACCTATACATCCTGAGACTGACCGTACCTGTCACCTATACGTCCTGACACTGACCGTACCTGTCACCTATACATCCTGAGACTGACCCCATCTGTCACCTATACATCCTGACACTGACCCCACCTGTCACCTATACATCCTGAGACTGACCCCACCTGTCACCTATACATCCTGAGACTGACCGTACCTGTCACCTATACATCCTGACACTGACCCCACCTGTCACCTATACATCCTGACACTGACCCCACCTGTCACCTATACATCCTGAGACTGACCCAACCTGTCACCTATACATCCTGAGACTGACCGTACCTGTCACCTATACATCCTGACACTGACCCAACCTGTCACCTATACATCCTGAGACTGACCGTACCTGTCACCTATACATCCTGACACTGACCGTACCTGTCACCTATACATCCTGAGACTGACCGTACCTGTCACCTATACATCCTGACACTGACCGTACCTGTCACCTATACATCCTGAGACTGACCCCACCTGTCACCTATACATCCTGACACTGACCGTACCTGTCACCTATACATCCTGAGACTGACCCCACCTGTCACCTATACATCCTGAGACTGACCGTACCTGTCACCTATACATCCTGAGACTGACCGTACCTGTCACCTATACATCCTGAGACTGACCGTAACTGTCACCTATACATCCTGAGACTGACCGTACCTGTCACCTATTCATCATGACACTGACTGTACATGTCACCTATACATCCTGACACTGACCCCACCTGTCACCTATACATCCTGACACTGACCCCACCTGTCACCTATACATCCTGAGACTGACCGTACCTGTCACCTATACATCCTGACACTGACCCCACCAGTCACCTATACATCCTGAGACTGACCGTACCTGTCACCTATACATCCTGAGACTGACCCCACCTGTCACCTATACATCCTGAGACTGACCCCACCTGTCACCTATACATCCTGAGACTGACCGTACCTGTCACCTATACATCCTGACACTGACCCCACCTGTCACCTATACATCCTGAGACTGACCGTACCTGTCACCTATACATCCTGAGACTGACCCCACCTGTCACCTATACGTCCTGACACTGACCCCACCTGTCACCTATACATCCTGACACTGACCGTACCTGTCACCTATACATCCTGACACTGACCGTACCTGTCACCTATACATCCTGAGACTGACCGTACCTGTCACCTATACATCCTGAGACTGACCGTACCTGTCACCTATACATCCTGAGACTGACCGTACCTGTCACCTATACATCCTGACACTGACCCCACCTGTCACCTATACATCCTGAGACTGACCCCACCTGTCACCTATACATCCTGAGACTGACCCCACCTGTCACCTATACATCCTGAGACTGACCCCACCTGTCACCTATACATCCTGAGACTGACCCCATCTGTCACCTATACATCCTGAGACTGACCGTACCTGTCACCTATACATCCTGAGACTGACCGTACCTGTCACCTATACATCCTGAGACTGACCGTACCTGTCACCTATACATCCTGAGACTGACCGTACCTGTCACCTATACATCCTGACACTGACCCCCCCTGTCACCTATACATCCTGAGACTGACCCCACCTGTCACCTATACATCCTGAGACTGACCCCACCTGTCACCTATACATCCTGAGACTGACCCCATCTGTCACCTATACATCCTGAGACTGACCGTACCTGTCACCTATACATCCTGAGACTGACTGTACCTGTCACCTATACATCCTGAGACTGACCCCACCTGTCACCTATACATCCTGAGACTGACCCCATCTGTCACCTATACATCCTGAGACTGACCCCATCTGTCACCTATACATCCTGAGACTGACCGTACCTGTCACCTATACGTCCTGACACTGACCGTACCTGTCACCTATACATCCTGACACTGACCGTACCTGTCACCTATACATCCTGAGACTGACCGTACCTGTCACCTATACATCCTGAGACTGACCCCACCTGTCACCTATACATCCTGAGACTGACCGTACCTGTCACCTATACATCCTGAGACTGACCCCACCTGTCACCTATACATCCTGACACTGACCCCACCAGTCACCTATACATCCTGAGACTGACCGTACCTGTCACCTATACATCCTGAGACTGACCGTACCTGTCACCTATACATCCTGAGACTGACCGTACCTGTCACCTATACATCCTGAGACTGACCCCTCCTGTCACCTATACATCCTGAGACTGACCGTACCTGTCACCTATACATCCTGAGACTGACCGTACCTGTCACCTATACATTCTGAGACTGACCGTACCTGTCACCTATACATCCTGAGACTGATCGTACCTGTCACCTATACATCCTGAGACTGACCGTACCTGTCACCTATACATCCTGAGACTGACCGTACCTGTCACCTATACATCCTGAGACTGACCCCATCTGTCACCTATACATCCTGACACTGACCGTACCTGTCACCTATACATCCTGAGACTGATCGTACCTGTCACCTATACATCCTGAGACTGACCGTACCTGTCACCTATACATCCTGAGACTGACCCCACCTGTCACCTATACATCCTGACACTGACCCCATCTGTCACCTATACATCCTGACACTGACCCCACCTGTCACCTATACATCCTGAGACTGACCGTACCTGTCACCTATACATCCTGACACTGACCCCACCTGTCACCTATACATCCTGAGACTGACCCCACCTGTCACCTATACATCCTGACACTGACCCCACCTGTCACCTATACATCCTGAGACTGACCCCACCTGTCACCTATACATCCTGAGACTGATCGTACCTGTCACCAATACATCCTGAGACTGACCCTACCTGTCACCTATACGTCCTGAGACTGACCGTATCTGTCACCTATACATCCTGAGACTGACCCCACCTGTCACCTATACATCCTGAGACTGACCGTACCTGTCACCTATACATCCTGACACTGACCCCACCTGTCACCTATACATCCTGAGACTGACCCCACCTGTCACCTATACATCCTGAGACTGACCCCACCTGTCACCTATACATCCTGAGACTGACCGTACCTGTCACCTATACATCCTGAGACTGACCGTACCTGTCACCTATACATCCTGAGACTGACCCCACCTGTCACCTATACATCCTGAGACTGACCCCACCTGTCACCTATACATCCTGAGACTGACCCCACCTGTCACCTATACATCCTGAGACTGACCCCACCTGTCACCTATACATCCTGACACTGACCCCACCTGTTACCTATACATCCTGACACTGACCGTACCTGTCACCTATACATCCTGAGACTGACCGTACCTGTCACCTATACATCCTGACACTGACCCCACCTGTCACCTATACATCCTGAGACTGACCCCACCTGTCACCTATACATCCTGAGACTGACCGTACCTGTCACCTATACATCCTGAGACTGACCCCACCTGTCACCTATACATCCTGAGACTGATCGTACCTGTCACCTAATACATCCTGAGACTGACCGTACCTGTCACCTATACATCCTGAGACTGACCGTACCTGTCACCTATACATCCTGAGACTGACCGTACCTGTCACCTATACATCCTGAGACTGACCCCACCTGTCACCTATACATCCTGAGACTGACCCCACCTGTCACCTATACATCCTGAGACTGACCGTACCTGTCACCTATACATCCTGAGACTGACCGTACCTGTCACATATACATCCTGAGACTGACCGTACCTGTCACCTATACATCCTGAGACTGACCGTACCTGTCACCTATACATCATGACACTGACCGTACCTGTCACCTATACATCCTGAGACTGACCCCACCTGTCACCTATACATCCTGAGACTGACCGTACCTGTCACCTATACATCCTGAGACTGACCCCACCTGTCACCTATACATCCTGAGACTGACCGTACCTGTCACATATACATCCTGAGACTGACCGTACCTGTCACCTATACATCCTGAGACTGACCCCACCTGTCACCTATACATCCTGACACTGACCGTACCTGTCACCTATACATCCTGAGACTGACCGTACCTGTCACATATACATCCTGAGACTGACCGTACCTGTCACCTATACATCCTGAGACTGACCCCACCTGTCACCTATACATCCTGAGACTGACTGTACCTGTCACCTATACATCCTGAGACTGACCCCATCTGTCACCTATACATCCTGAGACTGACCCCACCTGTCACCTATACATCCTGACACTGACCGTACCTGTCACCTATACATCCTGAGACTGACCGTACCTGTCACCTATACATCCTGACACTGACTGTACCTGTCACCTATACATCCTGAGACTGACCGTACCTGTCACCTATACATCCTGAGACTGACCGTACCTGTCACCTATACATCCTGACACTGACCGTACCTGTCACCTATACATCCTGAGACTGACCGTACCTGTCACCTATACATCCTGAGACTGACCGTACCTGTCACCTATACATCCTGAGACTGACCGTACCTGTCACCTATACATCCTGAGACTGACCCCATCTGTCACCTATACATCCTGAGACTGACCGTACCTGTCACCAATACATCCTGACACTGACCGTACCTGTCACCTATACATCCTGACACTGACCGTACCTGTCACCTATACATCCTGAGACTGACCGTACATGTCACCTATACATCCTGACACTGACCGTACCTGTCACCTATACGTCCTGAGACTGACCGTACCTGTCACCTATACGTCCTGAGACTGACCCCATCTGTCACCTATACATCCTGAGACTGACCGTACTTGTCACCAATACATCCTGACACTGACCGTACCTGTCACCTATACATCCTGACACTGACCGTACCTGTCACCTATACATCCTGAGACTGACCGTACATGTCACCTATACATCCTGACACTGACCCAACCTGTCACCTATACATCCTGACACTGACCCCACCTGTCACCTATACATCCTGACACTGACCGTACCTGTCACCTATACATCCTGACACTGACCGTACCTGTCACCTATACATCCTGAGACTGACCCCATCTGTCACCTATACATCCTGAGACTGACCCCATCTGTCACCTATACATCCTGAGACTGACCCCATCTGTCACCTATACATCCTGAGACTGACCGTACCTGTCACCTATACATCCTGAGACTGACCCCACCTGTCACCTATACATCCTGAGACTGACCGTACCTGTCACCTATACATCCTGAGACTGACCCCACCTGTCACCTATACATCCTGAGACTGACCGTACCTGTCACCTATACATCCTGAGACTGACCGTACCTGTCACCTATACATCCTGAGACTGACCGTACCTGTCACCTATACATCCTGAGACTGACCGTACCTGTCACCTATACATCCTGAGACTGACCGTACCTGTCACCTATACATCCTGAGACTGACCCCACCTGTCACCTATACATCCTGAGACTGACCGTACCTGTCACCTATACGTCCTGACACTGACCGTACCTGTCACCTATACATCCTGAGACTGACCCCATCTGTCACCTATACATCCTGACACTGACCCCACTTGTCACCTATACATCCTGAGACTGACCCCACCTGTCACCTATACATCCTGAGACTGACCGTACCTGTCACCTATACATCCTGACACTGACCCCACCTGTCACCTATACATCCTGACACTGACCCCACCTGTCACCTATACATCCTGAGACTGACCCAACCTGTCACCTATACATCCTGAGACTGACCGTACCTGTCACCTATACATCCTGACACTGACCCAACCTGTCACCTATACATCCTGAGACTGACCGTACCTGTCACCTATACATCCTGACACTGACCGTACCTGTCACCTATACATCCTGAGACTGACCGTACCTGTCACCTATACATCCTGACACTGACCGTACCTGTCACCTATACATCCTGAGACTGACCCCACCTGTCACCTATACATCCTGACACTGACCGTACCTGTCACCTATACATCCTGAGACTGACCCCACCTGTCACCTATACATCCTGAGACTGACCGTACCTGTCACCTATACATCCTGAGACTGACCGTACCTGTCACCTATACATCCTGAGACTGACCGTAACTGTCACCTATACATCCTGAGACTGACCGTACCTGTCACCTATTCATCATGACACTGACTGTACATGTCACCTATACATCCTGACACTGACCCCACCTGTCACCTATACATCCTGACACTGACCCCACCTGTCACCTATACATCCTGAGACTGACCGTACCTGTCACCTATACATCCTGACACTGACCCCACCTGTCACCTATACATCCTGAGACTGACCGTACCTGTCACCTATACATCCTGAGACTGACCCCACCTGTCACCTATACATCCTGAGACTGACCCCACCTGTCACCTATACATCCTGAGACTGACCGTACCTGTCACCTATACATCCTGACACTGACCCCACCTGTCACCTATACATCCTGACACTGACCGTACCTGTCACCTATACATCCTGAGACTGACCCCACCTGTCACCTATACGTCCTGACACTGACCCCACCTGTCACCTATACATCCTGACACTGACCGTACCTGTCACCTATACATCCTGACACTGACCGTACCTGTCACCTATACATCCTGAGACTGACCGTACCTGTCACCTATACATCCTGAGACTGACCGTACCTGTCACCTATACATCCTGAGACTGATCGTACCTGTCACCTATACATCCTGACACTGACCCCACCTGTCACCTATACATCCTGAGACTGACCCCACCTGTCACCTATACATCCTGAGACTGACCCCACCTGTCACCTATACATCCTGAGACTGACCCCACCTGTCACCTATACATCCTGAGACTGACCCCATCTGTCACCTATACATCCTGAGACTGACCGTACCTGTCACCTATACATCCTGAGACTGACCGTACCTGTCACCTATACATCCTGAGACTGACCGTACCTGTCACCTATACATCCTGAGACTGACCGTACCTGTCACCTATACATCCTGACACTGACCCCCCCTGTCACCTATACATCCTGAGACTGACCCCACCTGTCACCTATACATCCTGAGACTGACCCCACCTGTCACCTATACATCCTGAGACTGACCCCATCTGTCACCTATACATCCTGAGACTGACCGTACCTGTCACCTATACATCCTGAGACTGACCGTACCTGTCACCTATACATCCTGAGACTGACCCCACCTGTCACCTATACATCCTGAGACTGACCCCATCTGTCACCTATACATCCTGAGACTGACCCCATCTGTCACCTATACATCCTGAGACTGACCGTACCTGTCACCTATACGTCCTGACACTGACCGTACCTGTCACCTATACATCCTGACACTGACCGTACCTGTCACCTATACATCCTGAGACTGACCGTACCTGTCACCTATACATCCTGAGACTGACCCCACCAGTCACCTATACATTCTGAGACTGACCGTACCTGTCACCTATACATCCTGAGACTGACCCCACCTGTCACCTATACATCCTGACACTGACCCCACCAGTCACCTATACATCCTGAGACTGACCGTACCTGTCACCTATACATCCTGAGACTGACCGTACCTGTCACCTATACATCCTGAGACTGACCGTACCTGTCACCTATACATCCTGAGACTGACCCCTCCTGTCACCTATACATCCTGAGACTGACCGTACCTGTCACCTATACATCCTGAGACTGACCGTACCTGTCACCTATACATTCTGAGACTGACCGTACCTGTCACCTATACATCCTGAGACTGATCGTACCTGTCACCTATACATCCTGAGACTGACCCCACCTGTCACCTATACATCCTGAGACTGACCGTACCTGTCACCTATACATCCTGAGACTGACCGTACCTGTCACCTATACATCCTGAGACTGACCGTACCTGTCACCTATACATCCTGAGACTGACCCCATCTGTCACCTATACATCCTGACACTGACCGTACCTGTCACCAATACATCCTGAGACTGATCGTACCTGTCACCTATACATCCTGAGACTGACCGTACCTGTCACCTATACATCCTGAGACTGACCCCACCTGTCACCTATACATCCTGACACTGACCCCATCTGTCACCTATACATCCTGACACTGACCCCACCTGTCACCTATACATCCTGAGACTGACCGTACCTGTCACCTATACATCCTGACACTGACCCCACCTGTCACCTATACATCCTGAGACTGACCCCACCTGTCACCTATACATCCTGACACTGACCCCACCTGTCACCTATACATCCTGAGACTGACCCCACCTGTCACCTATACATCCTGAGACTGATCGTACCTGTCACCAATACATCCTGAGACTGACCCTACCTGTCACCTATACGTCCTGAGACTGACCGTATCTGTCACCTATACATCCTGAGACTGACCCCACCTGTCACCTATACATCCTGAGACTGACCGTACCTGTCACCTATACATCCTGACACTGACCCCACCTGTCACCTATACATCCTGAGACTGACCCCACCTGTCACCTATACATCCTGAGACTGACCCCACCTGTCACCTATACATCCTGAGACTGACCGTACCTGTCACCTATACATCCTGAGACTGACCGTACCTGTCACCTATACATCCTGAGACTGACCCCACCTGTCACCTATACATCCTGAGACTGACCCCACCTGTCACCTATACATCCTGAGACTGACCCCACCTGTCACCTATACATCCTGAGACTGACCCCACCTGTCACCTATACATCCTGACACTGACCCCACCTGTCACCTATACATCCTGACACTGACCGTACCTGTCACCTATACATCCTGAGACTGACCGTACCTGTCACCTATACATCCTGACACTGACCCCACCTGTCACCTATACATCCTGAGACTGACCCCACCTGTCACCTATACATCCTGAGACTAACCGTACATGTCACCTATACATCCTGAGACTGACCCCACCTGTCACCTATACATCCTGAGACTGATCGTACCTGTCACCTAATACATCCTGAGACTGACCGTACCTGTCACCTATACATCCTGAGACTGACCGTACCTGTCACCTATACATCCTGAGACTGACCGTACCTGTCACCTATACATCCTGAGACTGACCCCACCTGTCACCTATACATCCTGAGACTGACCCCACCTGTCACCTATACATCCTGAGACTGACCGTACCTGTCACCTATACATCCTGAGACTGACCGTACCTGTCACATATACATCCTGAGACTGACCGTACCTGTCACCTATACATCCTGAGACTGACCGTACCTGTCACCTATACATCATGACACTGACCGTACCTGTCACCTATACATCCTGAGACTGACCCCACCTGTCACCTATACATCCTGAGACTGACCGTACCTGTCACCTATACATCCTGAGACTGACCCCACCTGTCACCTATACATCCTGAGACTGACCGTACCTGTCACCTATACATCCTGAGACTGACCGTACCTGTCACCTATACATCCTGAGACTGACCCCACCTGTCACCTATACATCCTGACACTGACCGTACCTGTCACCTATACATCCTGAGACTGACCGTACCTGTCACATATACATCCTGAGACTGACCGTACCTGTCACCTATACATCCTGAGACTGACCCCACCTGTCACCTATACATCCTGAGACTGACTGTACCTGTCACCTATACATCCTGAGACTGACCGTACCTGTCACCTATACATCCTGAGACTGACCGTACCTGTCACCTATACAGCCTGAGACTGACCCCACCTGTCACCTATACATCCTGAGACTGAACCCACCTGTCACCTATACATCCTGAGACTGACCCCACCTGTCACCTATACATCCTGAGACTGACCGTACCTGTCACCTATACATCCTGAGACTGACCCCACCTGTCACCTATACATCCTGAGACTGACCGTACCTGTCACCTATACATCCTGAGACTGACCGTACCTGTCACATATACATCCTGAGACTGACCGTACCTGTCACCTATACATCCTGAGACTGAACGTACCTGTCACCTATACATCATGACACTGACCGTACCTGTCACCTATACATCCTGAGACTGACCCCACCTGTCACCTATACATCCTGAGACTGACCGTACCTGTCACCTATACATCCTGAGACTGACCCCACCTGTCACCTATACATCCTGAGACTGACCCCACCTGTCACCTATACATCCTGAGACTGACCGTACCTGTCACCTATACATCCTGAGACTGACCGTACCTGTCACCTATACATCCTGAGACTGACCCCACCTGTCACCTATACATCCTGAGACTGACCGTACCTGTCACCTATACATCCTGAGACTGACCCCACCTGTCACCTATACATCCTGAGACTGACCGTACCTGTCACCTATACATCCTGAGACTGACCGTACCTGTCACCTATACATCCTGAGACTGACCGTACCTGTCACCTATACATCCTGAGACTGACCGTACCTGTCACCTATACATCCTGAGACTGACCCCACCTGTCACCTATACATCCTGAGACTGACCGTACCTGTCACCTATACATCCTGAGACTGACCGTACCTGTCACCTATACATCCTGAGACTGACCCCACCTGTCACCTATACATCCTGAGACTGACCGTACCTGTCACCTATACATCCTGAGACTGACTGTACCTGTCACCTATACATCCTGAGACTGACCCCACCTGTCACCTATACATCCTGAGACTGACCGTACCTGTCACCTATACATCCTGAGACTGACCCCACCTGTCACCTATACATCCTGAGACTGACCGTACCTGTCACCTATACATCCTGACACTGACCGTACCTGTCACCTATACATCCTGAGACTGACCGTACCTGTCACCTATACGTCCTGACACTGACCCCACCTGTCACCTATACATCCTGAGACTGACCCCACCTGTCACCTATACATCCTGAGACTGACCGTACCTGTCACCTATACATCCTGACACTGACCGTACCTGTCACCTATACATCCTGAGAACTGACCGTAACCTGTCACTAATACATCCACTGAGACTGACCCACCTGTCACCTATACATCCTGAGACTGATCCGTACCTGTCACCAATATACATCCTGAAGACTGAACCCTACCTGGTCCACCTATACGTCCTGAGACTGACCTGCTACCTGTCACCTATACATCCTGAGACTGACCCCTCACCTGTCACCTATACACTCCTGAGGACCTGTCACCGTACAGCCTGAGACTGACATACCTGTCACATATACATCCTGAGACTGACCCGACCTGTCACCTATTACATCCTGAGACTGACCGTACCTGTCACCTATACATCATGACACTGACCGTACCTGTCACCTATACATCCTGAGACTGACCCCACCTGTCACCTATACATCCTGAGACTGACCGTACCTGTCACCTATACATCCTGAGACTGACCCCACCTGTCACCTATACATCCTGAGACTGACCGTACCTGTCACCTATACATCCTGAGACTGACCCCACCTGTCACCTATACATCCTGAGACTGACCGTACCTGTCACATATACATCCTGAGACTGACCGTACCTGTCACCTATACATCCTGAGACTGACCCCACCTGTCACCTATACATCCTGACACTGACCGTACCTGTCACCTATACATCCTGAGACTGACCGTACCTGTCACATATACATCCTGAGACTGACCGTACCTGTCACCTATACATCCTGAGACTGACCGTACCTGTCACCTATACATCCTGAGACTGACCCCACCTGTCACCTATACATCCTGAGACTGACTGCACCTGTCACCTATACATCCTGAGACTGACCCCACCTGTCACCTATACATCCTGAGACTGAACCCACCTGTCACCTATACATCCTGAGACTGACCCCACCTGTCACCTATACATCCTGAGACTGACCGTACCTGTCACCTATACATCCTGAGACTGACCCCACCTGTCACCTATACATCCTGAGACTGATCGTACCTGTCACCTAATACATCCTGAGACTGACCGTACCTGTCACCTATACATCCTGAGACTGACCGTACCTGTCACCTATACATCCTGAGACTGACCGTACCTGTCACCTATACATCCTGAGACTGACCGTACCTGTCACCTATACATCATGACACTGACCGTACCTGTCACCTATACATCCTGAGACTGACCCCACCTGTCACCTATACATCCTGAGACTGACCGTACCTGTCACCTATACATCCTGAGACTGACCCCACCTGTCACCTATACATCCTGAGACTGACCCCACCTGTCACCTATACATCCTGAGACTGACCCCATCTGTCACCTATACATCCTGAGACTGACCCCATCTGTCACCTATACATCCTGAGACTGACCCCACCTGTCACCTATACATCCTGAGACTGACCGTACCTGTCACCTATACATCCTGAGACTGACCGTACCTGTCACCTATACATCATGACACTGACCGTACCTGTCACCTATACATCCTGAGACTGACCCCACCTGTCACCTATACATCCTGAGACTGACCGTACCTGTCACCTATACATCCTGAGACTGACCCACCTGTCCACCTATACATCCTGAGACTGACCCCACCTGTCACCTATACATCCTGAGACTGACCGTACCTGTCACCTATACATCCTGAGACTGACCGTAACCTGTCACCTATACATCCTGAGACTGGACCCCACCTGTCACCTATACATCCTGAGACTGACCGTACCTGTCACCTATACATCCTGAGACTGACCGTACCTGTCACCTATAACATCCTGAGACTGACCCCAACCTGCTCACCTATACATCCTGAGGACTGACCGTACCTGTCACATATACATCCTGAGACTGACCGTACCTGTCACCTATACATCCTGAGACTGACCGTAACCTGTCACCTATACATCCTGAGACTGACCGTACCTGTCACCTATACATCCTGAGACTGACCCCACCTGTCACCTATACATCCTGAGACTGACCCCACCTGTCACCTATACATCCTGACACTGACCGTACCTGTCACCTATACATCCTGAGACTGACCGTACCTGTCACCTATACATCCTGAGACTGACCGTACCTGTCACATATACATCCTGAGACTGACCGTACCTGTCACCTATACATCCTGAGACTGACCGTACCTGTCACCTATACGTCCTGAGACTGACCGTACCTGTCACCTATACATCCTGAGACTGACTGTACCTGTCACCTATACATCCTGAGACTGACCGTACCTGTCACCTATACATCCTGATATACTGGTATTATACTGGTATTATAGATGAGATGTATAATAATATCCCAGCAGCCTCCTCTATAGTGATGGATGATGGGAGTACTCCTCCTGTTATACTGGTATTATAGATGAGGAGATGTATAATAATATCCCAGCAGTCTCCTCTATAGTGATGGATGATGGGAGTACTCCTCCTGTTATACTGGTATTATAGATGAGATGTATAATAATATCCCAGCAGCCTCCTCTATAGTGATGGATGATGGGAGTACTCCTCCTGTTATACTGGTATTATAGATGAGACCTGTATAATAATATCCCAGCTGCCTCCTCTATAGTGATGGATGATGGGAGTACTCCTCCTGTTATACTGGTATTATAGATGAGGAGATGTATAATAATATCCCAGCAGTTTCCTCTATAGTGATGGATGATGGGAGTACTCCTCCTGTTATACTGGTATTATAGATGAGGAGATGTATAATAATATCCCAGCAGCCTCCTCTATAGTGATGGATGATGGGAGTACTCCTCCTGTTATACTGTTATTATAGATGAGACCTGTATAATAATATCCCAGCAGTCTCCTCTATAGTGATGGATGATGGGAGTACTCCTCCTGTTATACTGGTATTATAGATGAGGAGATGTATAATAATATCCCAGCAGCCTCCTCTATAGTGATGGATGATGGGAGTACTCCTCCTGTTATACTGGTATTATAGATGAGACCCCTGTATAATAATATCCCAGCAGCCTCCTCTATAGTGATGGATGATGGGAGTACTCCTCCTGTTATACTGGTATTATAGATGAGGAGATGTATAATAATATCCCAGCAGTCTCCTCTATAGTGATGGATGATGGGAGTACTCCTCCTGTTATACTCGTATTATAGATGAGACCTGTATAATAATATCCCAGCAGCCTCCTCTATAGTGACGGATGATGGGAGTACTCCTCCTGTTATACTGGTATTATAGATGAGATGTATAATAATATCCCAGCAGCCTCCTCTATAGTGACGGATGATGGGAGTACTCCTCCTGTTATACTGGTATTATAGATGAGGAGATGTATAATAATATCCCAGCAGCCTCCTCTATAGTGATGGATGATGGGAGTACTCCTCCTGTTATACTGGTATTATAGATGAGACCTGTATAATAATATCCCAGCAGCCTCCTCTATAGTGATGGATGATGGGAGTACTCCTCCTGTTATACTGGTATTATAGATGAGATGTATAATAATATCCCAGCAGCCTCCTCTATAGTGATGGATGATGGGAGTACTCCTCCTGTTATACTGGTATTATAGATGAGATGTATAATAATATCCCAGCAGTCTCCTCTATAGTGATGGATGATGGGAGTACTCCTCCTGTTATACTGGTATTATAGATGAGGAGATGTATAATAATATTCCAGCAGCCTCCTCTATAGTGATGGATGATGGGAGTACTCCTCCTGTTATACTGGTATTATAGATGAGGAGATGTATAATAATATCCCAGCAGCCTCCTCTATAGTGATGGATGATGGGAGTACTCCTCCTGTTATACTGGTATTATAGATGAGACCTGTATAATAATATCCCAGCAGCCTCCTCTATAGTGACGGATGATGGGAGTACTCCTCCTGTTATACTGGTATTATAGATGAGACCTGTATAATAATATCCCAGCAGCCTCCTCTATAGTGATGGATGATGGGAGTACTCCTCCTGTTATACTGGTATTATAGATAAGTCCTGTATAATAATATCCCAGCAGCCTCCTCTATAGTGATGGATGATGGGAGTACTCCTCCTGTTATACTGGTATTATAGATGAGGAGATGTATAATAATATCCCAGCAGCCTCCTCTATAGTGATGGATGATGGGAGTACTCCTCCTGTTATACTGGTATTATAGATGAGGAGATGTATAATAATATCCCAGCAGCCTCCTCTATAGTGATGGATGATGGGAGTACTCCTCCTGTTATACTGGTATTATAGATGAGACCCCTGTATAATAATATCCCAGCAGCCTCCTCTATAGTGATGGATGATGGGAGTACTCCTCCTGTTATACTGGTATTATAGATGAGACCTGTATAATAATATCCCAGCAGCCTCCTCTATAGTGATGGATGATGGGAGTAACTCCTCCTGTTATACTGGTATTATAGATGAGATGTATAATAATATCCCAGCAGCCTCCTCTATAGTGATGGATGATGGGAGTACTCCTCCTGTTATACTGGTATTATAGATGAGACCCCTGTATAATAATATCCCAGCAAGCCTCCTCTATATTGATGGATGATGGGAGTACTCCTCCTGTTATACTGGTATTATAGATGAGGAGATGTATAATAATATCCCAGCAGCCTCCTCTATAGTGATGGATGATGGGAGTACTCCTCCTGTTATACTGGTATTATAGATGAGATGTAAAATAATATCCCAGCAGCCTCCTCTATAGTGATGGATGATGGGAGTACTCCTCCTGTTATACTGGTATTATAGATGAGATGTAAAATAATATCCCAGCAGCCTCCTCTATAGTGATGGATGATGGGAGTACTCCTCCTGTTATACTGGTATTATAGATGAGGAGATGTATAATAATATCCCAGCAGCCTCCTCTATAGTGATGGATGATGGGAGTACTCCTCCTGTTATACTGGTATTATAGATTAGATGTATAATAATATCCCAGCAGCCTCCTCTATAGTGATGGATGATGGGAGTACTCCTCCTGTTATACTGGTATTATAGATGAGACCCCTGTATAATAATATCCCAGCAGTCTCCTCTATAGTGATGGATGATGGGAGTACTCCTCCTGTTATACTGGTATTATAGATGAGACCCCTGTATAATAATATCCCAGCAGCCTCCTCTATAGTGATGGATGATGGGAGTACTCCTCCTGTTATACTGGTATTATAGATGAGATGTATAATAATATCCCAGCAGTCTCCTCTAGTGATGGATGATGGGAGTACTCCTCCTGTTATACTGGTATTATAGATGAGATGTATAATAATATCCCAGCAGCCTCCTCTATAGTGATGGATGATGGGAGTACTCCTCCTGTTATACTGGTATTATAGATGAGGAGATGTATAATAATATCCAGCAGTCCTCCTCTATAGTGATGGATGATGGGAGTACTCCTCCTGTTATACTGGTATTATAGATGAGACCTGTATAATAATATCCCAGCAGTCTCCTCTATAGTGATGGATGATGGGAGTACTCCTCCTGTTATACTGGTATTATAGATGAGATGAATAATAATATCCCAGCAGCCTCCTCTATAGTGATGGATGATGGGAGTACTCCCTCCTGTTATACTGGTATTATAGATGAGATGTATAATAATATCCCAGCAGGTCTCCTCTATAGTGATGGATGATGGGAGTACTCCTCCTGTTATACTGGTATTATAGATGAGATGTATAATAATATCCCAGCAGCCTCCTCTATAGTGATGGATGATGGGAGTACTCCTCCTGTTATACTGGTATTATAGATGAGACCCCTGTATAATAATATCCCAGCAGCCTCCTCTATAGTGATGGATGATGGGAGTACTCCTCCTGTTATACTGGTATTATAGATGAGGACGATGTATAATAATATCCCATCAGCCTCCTCTATAGTGATGGATGATGGGAGTACTCCTCCTGTTATACTGGTATTATAGATGAGACCCCTGTATAATAATATCCCAGCAGCCTCCTCTATAGTGATGGATGATGGGAGTACTCCTCCTGTTATACTGGTATTATAGATGAGACCTGTATAATAATATCCCAGCAGTCTCCTCTATAGTGATGGATGATGGGAGTTACTCCTCCTGTTATACTGGTATTATAGATGAGACCTGTATAATAATATCCCAGCAGTCCTCCTCTATAGTGATGGATGATGGGAGTACTCCTCCTGTTATACTGGTATTATAGATGAGATGTATAATAATATCCCAGCAGCCTCCTCTATAGTGATGGATGATGGGAGTACTCCTCCTGTTATACTGGTATTATAGATAAGTCCTGTATAATAATATCCCAGCAGCCTCCTCTATAGTGATGGATGATGGGAGTACTCCTCCTGTTATACTGGTATTATAGATGAGACCCCTGTATAATAATATCCCAGCAGCCTCCTCTATAGTGATGGATGATGGGAGTACTCCTCCTGTTATACTGGTATTATAGATGAGACCCCTGTATAATAATATCCCAGCAGCCTCCTCTATAGTGATGGATGATGGGAGTACTCCTCCTGTTATACTG
This sequence comes from Dendropsophus ebraccatus, assembly GCA_027789725.1. NCBI lineage: Eukaryota > Metazoa > Chordata > Amphibia > Anura > Hylidae > Dendropsophus > Dendropsophus ebraccatus. The sequence continues at coordinate 71,280 of JAQFWZ010000220.1, read as the reverse complement.
GTATTATAGATGAGGAGATGTATAATAATATCCCAGCAGTCTCCTCTATAGTGATGGATGATGGGAGTACTCCTCCTGTTATACTGGTATTATAGATGAGACCTGTATAATAATATCCCAGCAGCCTCCTCTATAGTGATGGATGATGGGAGTACTCCTCCTGTTATACTGGTATTATAGATGAGGAGATGTATAATAATATCCCAGCAGTCTCCTCTATAGTGATGGATGATGGGAGTACTCCTCCTGTTATACTGGTATTATAGATGAGACCTGTATAATAATATCCCAGCAGCCTCCTCTATAGTGATGGATGATGGGAGTACTCCTCCTGTTATACTGGTATTATAGATGAGATGTATAATAATATCCCAGCAGCCTCCTCTATAGTGATGGATGATGGGAGTACTCCTCCTGTTATACTGGTATTATAGATGAGATGTATAATAATATCCCAGCAGTCTCCTCTATAGTGACGGATGATGGGAGTACTCCTCCTGTTATACTGGTATTATAGATGAGGAGATGTATAATAATATCCCAGCAGCCTCCTCTATAGTGATGGATGATGGGAGTACTCCTCCTGTTATACTGGTATTATAGATGAGATGTATAATAATATCCCAGCAGCCTCCTCTATAGTGATGGATGATGGGAGTACTCCTCCTGTTATACTGGTATTATAGATGAGACCCCTGTATAATAATATCCCAGCAGTCTCCTCTATAGTGATGGATGATGGGAGTACTCCTCCTGTTATACTGGTATTATAGATGAGACCTGTATAATAATATCCCAGCAGCCTCCTCTATAGTGATGGATGATGGGAGTACTCCTCCTGTTATACTGTTATTATAGATGAGACCTGTATAATAATATCCCAGCAGTCTCCTCTATAGTGATGGATGATGGGAGTACTCCTCCTGTTATACTGGTATTATAGATGAGGAGATGTATAATAATATCCCAGCAGCCTCCTCTATAGTGATGGATGATGGGAGTACTCCTCCTGTTATACTGGTATTATAGATGAGGAGATGTATAATAATATCCCAGCAGCCTCCTCTATAGTGATGGATGATGGGAGTACTCCTCCTGTTATACTGGTATTATAGATGAGGAGATGTATAATAATATCCCAGCAGCCTCCTCTATAGTGATGGATGATGGGAGTACTCCTCCTGTTATACTGTTATTATAGATGAGACCTGTATAATAATATCCCAGCAGTCTCCTCTATAGTGATGGATGATGGGAGTACTCCTCCTGTTATACTGGTATTATAGATGAGGAGATGTATAATAATATTCCCAGCAGCCTCCTCTATAGTGATGGATGATGGAGTACTCCTCCTGTTATACTGGTATTATAGATGAGACCCCTGTATAATAATATCCCAGCAGTCTCCTCTATAGTGATGGATGATGGGAGTACTCCTCCTGTTATACTGGTATTATAGATGAGGACCTGTATAATAATATCCCAGCAGTCTCCTCTATAGTGATGGATGATGGGAGTACTCCTCCTGTTATACTGGTATTATAGATGAGGAGATGTATAATAATATCCCCAGCAGCCTCCTCTATAGTGATGGATGATGGGAGTACTCCTCCTGTTATACTGGTATTATAGATGAGATCCTGTATAATAATATCCCAGCAGCCTCCTCTATAGTGATGGATGATGGGAGTACTCCTCCTGTTATACTGGTATTATAGATGAGATGTATAATAATATCCCAGCAGCACTCCTCTATAGTGATGGATGATGGGAGTACTCCTCCTGTTTATACTGGGTATTATAGATGAGGAGATGTATAATAATATCCAGCAGCCTCCTCTATAGTGATGATGATGGGAGTACTCCTCCTGTTATACTGGTATTATAGATGAGGAGATGTATAATAATATCCCAGCAGCCTCCTCTATAGTGACGGATGATGGGAGTACTCCTCCTGTTATACCTGGTATTTATAGATGAGACCTGTATAATAATATCCCAGCAGCCTCCTCTATAGTGATGGATGATGGGAGTACCTCTCTCCTGTTATACTGGTATTATAGATGAGATGTATAATAATATCCCAGCAGTCCTCCTCTATAGTGATGGATGATGGGAGTACTCCTCCTGTTATACTGGTATTAGTCGATGGAGACCCCTGTATAATAATATCCCAGCAGCCTCCTCTATAGTGATGGATGATGGGAGTACTCCTCCTGTTATACTGGTATTATAGATGAGGAGATGTATAATAATATCCCAGCAGCCTCCTCTATAGTGATGGATGATGGGAGTACTCCTCCTGTTATACTGGTATTATAGATGAGACCTGTATAATAATATCCCAGCAGTCCTCCTCTATAGTGATGGATGATGGGAGTACTCCTCCTGTTATACTGGTATTATAGATGAGGAGATGTATAATAATATCCCAGCAGCCTCCTCTATAGTGATGGATGATGGGAGTACTCCTCCTGTTATACTGGTATTATAGATGAGATGTATATAATATCCCAGCAGCCTCCCTCTATAGTGATGGATGATGGGAGTACTCTCCTGTTATACTGGTATTATAGATGAGATGTATAATAATATCCCAAGCAGTCTCCTCTATAGTGATGGCATGATGGAAGTACTCCATCCTGTTATACTGGTATTATAGATGAGATGTATAATAATATCCCAGCAAGCCTCCTCTATAGTGATGGATGATGGGAGTACTTCCTCCTGTTATACTGGTATTATAGATGAGACATGTATAATAATATCCCAGCAGCCTCCTCTATAGTGATGGATGATGGGAGTACTCCTCCTGTTATACTGGCTATTATAGATGAGGAGATGTATAATAATATCCCAGCAGCCTCCTCTATAGTGATGGATGATGGGAGTACTCCTCCTGTTATACTGGTATTATAGATGAGACCCCTGTATAATAATAATCCCAGCAGCCTCCTCTATAGTGATGGATGATGGGAGTACTCCTCCTGTTAATACTGGTATTATAGATGAGGAGATGTATAATAATATCCAGCAGCCTCCTCTATAGTGATGGATGATGGGAGTACTCCTCCTGTTATACTGGTATTATAGATGAGATTGTATAATAATATCCCAGCAGTCTCCTCTATAGTGATGGATGATGGGAGTACTCCTCCTGTTAGTACGGGTAGTATAGATGAGATGTATAATAATATCCCAGCAGCCTCCTCTATAGTGATGGATGATGGGAGTACTCTCCTGTTATACTGGTATTATAGATGAGACCTGTATAATATATCCCAGCAGCCTCCTCTATAGTGATGGATGATGGGAGTACTCCCTCTCCTGTTATACTGGTATTATAGATGAGATGTATAATAATATCCCAGCAGTCATCCTCTATAGTGATGGATGATGGGAGTACTCCTCCTGTTATACTGGTATTATAGATGAGACCTGTATAATAATATCCCAGCAGCCTCCTCTATAGTGATGGATGATGGGAGTACTCCTCCTGTTATACTGGTATTATAGATGAGATGTATAATAATATCCCAGCAGCCTCCTCTATAGTGATGGATGATGGGAGTACTCCTCCTGTTATACTGGTATTATAGATGAGACCCTGTATAATAATATCCCAGCAGCCTCCTCTATAGTGATGGATGATGGGAGTACTCCTCCTGTTATACTGGTATTATAGATGAGACCTGTATAATAATATCCCAGCAGCCCTCCTCTATAGTGATGGATGATGGGAGTACTCCTCCTGTTATACTGGTATTATGGATGAGGAGATGTATAATAATATCCCAGCAGCCTCCTCTATAGTGATGGATGATGGGAGTATTCCTCCTGTTATACTGTATTAATAGATGAGATTGTATAATAATATCCCAGCAGCCCTCCTCTATAGTGATGGATGATGGGAGTACTCCTCCTGTTATACTGGTATTATAGATGAGGAGATGTATAATAATATCCCAGCAGGCCTCCTCTATAGTGATGGATGATGGGAGTACTCCTCCTGTTATACTGGTAATTATAGATGAGATGTATAATAATATCCCAGCAGCCTCCTCTATAGTGATGGATGAATGGGAGTAACTCCTCCTGTTATACTGGTATTATAGATGAGGAGATGTATAATAATATCCCAGCAGGCCTCCTCTATAGTGATGGATGATGGAGTACTCGCTCCTGTTTATACTGGTATTATAGAATGAGACCCCTGTATAATAATATCCACAGCAGCCCTCCTCTATAGTGATGGATGATGGGAGTACTCCTCCTGTTATACTGGTATTATAGATGAGATGTATAATAATATCCCCAGCAGTCTCCTCTATAGTGATGGATGATGGGAGTACTCCCTCCTGTTATACTGGTATTATAGATGAGATGTATAATAATATCCCAGCAGTCTCCTCTATAGTGATGGATGATGGGAGTACTCCTCCTGTTATACTGGTATTATAGATGAGGAGACTGTATAATAATATCCCAGCAGTCTCCTCTATAGTGATGGATGATGGGAGTACTCCTCCTGTTATACTGGTATTATAGATGAGATGTATAATAATATCCCAGCAGTCTCCTCTATAGTGATGGATGATGGGAGTACTCCTCCTGTTATACTGGTATTATAGATGAGATGTATAATAATATCCCAGCAGGTCTCCTCTATAGTGATGGATGATGGGAGTACTCCTCCTGTTATATTGGTATTATAGATGAGACCCCTGTATAATAATATCCCAGCAGCCTCCTCTATAGTGATGGATGATGGGAGTACTCCTCCTGTTATACTGGTATTATAGATGAGACCTGTATAATAATATCCCAGCAGCCTCCTCTATAGTGATGGATGATGGGAGTACTCCTCCTGTTATACTGGTATTATAGATGAGACCCCTGTATAATAATATCCCAGCAGCCTCCTCTATAGTGATGGATGATGGGAGTACTCCTCCTGTTATACTGGTATTATAGATGAGACCCCTGTATAATAATATCCCAGCAGCCTCCTCTATAGTGATGGATGATGGGAGTACTCCTCCTGTTATACTGGTATTATAGATGAGATGTATAATAATATCCCAGCAGTCTCCTCTATAGTGATGGATGATGGGAGTACTCCTCCTGTTATACTGGTATTATAGATGAGATGTATAATAATATCCCAGCAGTCTCCTCTATAGTGATGGATGATGGGAGTACTCCTCCTGTTATACTGGTATTATAGATGAGGAGATGTATAATAATATCCCAGCAGTCTCCTCTATAGTGATGGATGATGGGAGTACTCCTCCTGTTATACTGGTATTATAGATGAGATGTATAATAATATCCCAGCAGTCTCCTCTATAGTGATGGATGATGGGAGTACTCCTCCTGTTATACTGGTATTATAGATGAGACCCCTGTATAATAATATCCCAGCAGCCTCCTCTATAGTGATGGATGATGGGAGTACTCCTCCTGTTATACTGGTATTATAGATGAGACCTGTATAATAATATCCCAGCAGCCTCCTCTATAGTGATGGATGATGGGAGTACTCCTCCTGTTATACTGGTATTATAGATGAGACCCCTGTATAATAATATCCCAGCAGCCTCCTCTATAGTGATGGATGATGGGAGTACTCCTCCTGTTATACTGGTATTATAGATGAGACCTGTATAATAATATCCCAGCAGCCTCCTCTATAGTGATGGATGATGGGAGTACTCCTCCTGTTATACTGGTATTATAGATGAGATGTATAATAATATCCCAGCAGTCTCCTCTATAGTGATGGATGATGGGAGTACTCCTCCTGTTATATTGGTATTATAGATGAGACCCCTGTATAATAATATCCCAGCAGCCTCCTCTATAGTGATGGATGATGGGAGTACTCCTCCTGTTATACTGGTATTATAGATGAGACCTGTATAATAATATCCCAGCAGCCTCCTCTATAGTGATGGATGATGGGAGTACTCCTCCTGTTATACTGGTATTATAGATGAGACCCCTGTATAATAATATCCCAGCAGCCTCCTCTATAGTGATGGATGATGGGAGTACTCCTCCTGTTATACTGGTATTATAGATGAGACCTGTATAATAATATCCCAGCAGCCTCCTCTATAGTGATGGATGATGGGAGTACTCCTCCTGTTATACTGGTATTATAGATGAGACCCCTGTATAATAATATCCCAGCAGCCTCCTCTATAGTGATGGATGATGGGAGTACTCCTCCTGTTATACTGGTATTATAGATGAGGAGATGTATAATAATATCCCAGCAGCCTCCTCTATAGTGATGGATGATGGGAGTACTCCTCCTGTTATACTGGTATTATAGATGAGGAGATGTATAATAATATCCCAGCAGCCTCCTCTATAGTGATGGATGATGGGAGTACTCCTCCTGTTATACTGGTATTATAGATGAGGAGATGTATAATAATATCCCAGCAGCCTCCTCTATAGTGATGGATGATGGGAGTACTCCTCCTGTTATACTGGTATTATAGATGAGACCCCTGTATAATAATATCCCAGCAGCCTCCTCTATAGTGATGGATGATGGGAGTACTCCTCCTGTTATACTGGTATTATAGATGAGACCCCTGTATAATAATATCCCAGCAGCCTCCTCTATAGTGATGGATGATGGGAGTACTCCTCCTGTTATACTGGTATTATAGATGAGACCTGTATAATAATATCCCAGCAGCCTCCTCTATAGTGATGGATGATGGGAGTACTCCTCCTGTTATACTGGTATTATAGATGAGGAGATGTATAATAATATCCCAGCAGCCTCCTCTATAGTGATGGATGATGGGAGTACTCCTCCTGCTATACTGGTATTATAGATGAGATGTATAATAATATCCCAGCAGCCTCCTCTATAGTGATGGATGATGGGAGTACTCCTCCTGTTATACTGGTATTATAGATGAGGAGATGTATAATAATATCCCAGCAGCCTCCTCTATAGTGATGGATGATGGGAGTACTCCTCCTGTTATACTGGTATTATAGATGAGACCTGTATAATAATATCCCAGCAGTCTCCTCTATAGTGATGGATGATGGGAGTACTCCTCCTGTTATACTGGTATTATAGATGAGATGTATAATAATATCCCAGCAGCCTCCTCTATAGTGATGGATGATGGGAGTACTCCTCCTGTTATACTGGTATTATAGATAAGTCCTGTATAATAATATCCCAGCAGCCTCCTCTATAGTGATGGATGATGGGAGTACTCCTCCTGTTATACTGGTATTATAGATGAGGAGATGTATAATAATATCCCAGCAGCCTCCTCTATAGTGATGGATGATGGGAGTACTCCTCCTGTTATACTGGTATTATAGATGAGACCCCTGTATAATAATATCCCAGCAGCCTCCTCTATAGTGATGGATGATGGGAGTACTCCTCCTGTTATACTGGTATTATAGATTGAGACCTGTATAATAATATCCCAGCAGCCTCCTCTATAGTGATGGATGATGGGAGTACTCCTCCTGTTATACTGGTATTATAAATGAGGAGATGTATAATAATATCCCAGCAGCCTCCTCTATAGTGATGGATGATGGGAGTACTCCTCCTGTTATACTGGTATTATAGATGAGATGTATAATAATATCCCAGCAGTCTCCTCTATAGTGATGGATGATGGGAGTACTCCTCCTGTTATACTGGTATTATAGATGAGACCTGTATAATAATATCCCAGCAGTCTCCTCTATAGTGATGGATGATGGGGGTACTCCTCCTGTTATACTGGTATTATAGATGAGGAGATGTATAATAATATCCCAGCAGCCTCCTCTATAGTGATGGATGATGGGAGTACTCCTCCTGTTATACTGGTATTATAGATGAGACCTGTATAATAATATCCCAGCAGTCTCCTCTATAGTGATGGATGATGGGAGTACTCCTCCTGTTATACTGGTATTATAGATGAGACCTGTATAATAATATCCCAGCAGTCTCCTCTATAGTGATGGATGATGGGAGTACTCCTCCTGTTATACTGGTATTATAGATGAGACCCCTGTATAATAATATCCCAGCAGTCTCCTCTATAGTGATGGATGATGGGAGTACTCCTCCTGTTATACTGGTATTATAGATGAGACCCCTGTATAATAATATCCCAGCAGTCTCCTCTATAGTGATGGATGATGGGAGTACTCCTCCTGTTATACTGGTATTATAGATGAGGAGATGTATAATAATATCCCAGCAGCCTCCTCTATAGTGATGGATGATGGGAGTATTCCTCCTGTTATACTGGTATTATAGATGAGACTGTATAATAATATCCAGCAGCCTCCTCTATAGTGATGGATGATGGGAGTACTCCTCCTGTTATACTGGTATTATAGATGAGACCCCTGTATAATAATATCCCAGCAGTCTCCTCTATAGTGATGGATGATGGGAGTACTCCTCCTGTTATACTGGTATTATAGATGAGATGTATAATAATATCCCAGCAGCCTCCTCTATAGTGATGGATGATGGGAGTACTCCTCCTGTTATACTGGTATTATAGATGAGATGTATAATAATATCCCAGCAGCCTCCTCTATAGTGATGGATGATGGGAGTACTCCTCCTGTTATACTGGTATTATAGATGAGACCTGTATAATAATATCCCAGCAGTCTCCTCTATAGTGATGGATGATGGGAGTACTCCTCCTGTTATACTGGTATTATAGATGAGGAGATGTATAATAATATCCCAGCAGCCTCCTCTATAGTGATGGATGATGGGAGTACTCCTCCTGTTATACTGGTATTATAGATGAGACCTGTATAATAATATCCAGCAGCCTCCTCTATAGTGATGGATGATGGAGTACTCCCCCTGTTATACTGGTTATTATAGATGAGACCTGTATAATAATATCCCAGCAGCCTCCTCTATAGTGATGGATGATGGGAGTACTCCTCCTGTTTATACTGGTATTATAGATGAGATGTATAATAATATCCCAGCAGTCTCCTCTATAGTGATGGATGATGGGAGTACTCCTCCTGTTATACTGGTATTATAGATGAGACCTGTATAATAATATCCCAGCAGCCTCCTCTATAGTGATGGATGATGGGAGTACTCCTCCTGTATACTGGTATTATAGATGAGATGTATAATAATATCCCAGCAGCCTCCTCTATAGTGATGGATGATGGGAGTACTCCTCCTGTTATACTGGTATTATAGATGAGGAGATGTATAATAATATCCCAGCAGCCTCCTCTATAGTGATGGATGATGGGAGTACTCCTCCTGTTATACTGGTATTATAGATGAGATGTATATAATATCCCAGCAGTCTCCTCTATAGTGATGGATGATGGGAGTATTCCTCCTGTTATACTGGTATTATAGATGAGAGTATAATAATATCCCAGCAGCCTCCTCTATAGTGATGGATGATGGGAGTACTTCCTCCTGTTATACTGGTATTATAGATGAGACCTGTATAATAATATCCCAGCAGTCTCCTCTATAGTGATGGATGATGGGAGTACTCCTCCTGTTATACTGGTATTATAGATGAGATGTATAATAATATCCCAGCAGTCTCCTCTATAGTGATGGATGATGGAGTACTCCTCCTGTTATACTGGTATTATAGATGAGATGTATAATAATATCCCAGCAGCCTCCTCTATAGTGATGGATGATGGGAGTACTCCTCCTGTTATACTGGTATTATAGATGAGATGTATAATAATATCCCAGCAGCCTCCTCTATAGTGATGGATGATGGGGAGTACTCCTCTCCTGTTATACTGGTATTATAGATGAGGAGATGTATTAATAATATCCCAGCAGCCTCCTCTATAGTGATGGATGATGGGAGTACTCCTCCTGTTATACTGGTATTATAGATGAGATGTATAATAATATCCCAGCAGCCTCCTCTATAGTGATGGATGATGGGAGTACTCCTCCTGTTATACTGGTATTATAGATGAGATGTATAATAATATCCCAGCAGTCTCCTCTATAGTGATGGATGATGGGAGTACTCCTCCTGTTATACTGGTATTATAGATGAGATGTATAATAATATCCCAGCAGTCTCCTCTATAGTGATGGATGATGGGAGTACTCCTCCTGTTATACTGGTATTATAGATGAGGCCTGTATAATAATATCCCAGCAGCCTCCTCTATAGTGATGGATGATGGGAGTACTCCTCCTGTTATACTGGTATTATAGATGAGACCCCTGTATAATAATATCCCAGCAGTCTCCTCTATAGTGATGGATGATGGGAGTACTCCTCCTGTTATACTGGTATTATAGATGAGGAGATGTATAATAATATCCCAGCAGTCTCCTCTATAGTGACGGATGATGGGAGTACTCCTCCTGTTATACTGGTATTATAGATGAGATGTATAATAATATCCCAGCAGTCTCCTCTATAGTGATGGATGATGGGAGTACTCCTCCTGTTATACTGGTATTATAGATGAGATGTATAATAATATCCCAGCAGCCTCCTCTATAGTGATGGATGATGGGAGTACTCCTCCTGTTATACTGGTATTATAGATGAGGAGATGTATAATAATATCCCAGCAGTCTCCTCTATAGTGACGGATGATGGGAGTACTCCTCCTGTTATACTGGTATTATAGATGAGGAGATGTATAATAATATCCCAGCAGCCTCCTCTATAGTGATGGATGATGGGAGTACTCCTCCTGTTATACTGGTATTATAGATGAGGAGATGTATAATAATATCCCAGCAGTCTCCTCTATAGTGATGGATGATGGGAGTACTCCTCCTGTTATACTGGTATTATAGATGAGGAGATGTATAATAATATCCCAGCAGCCTCCTCTATAGTGATGGATGATGGGAGTACTCCTCCTGTTATACTGGTATTATAGATGAGATGTATAATAATTATCCCAGCAGCCTCCTCTATAGTGATGGATGAGGGAGTACTCCTCCTGTTATACTCGGTATTATAGATGAGATGTATAATAATATCCCAGCAGCCTCCTCTATAGTGATGGATGATGGGAGTACTCCTCCTGTTATACTGGGTATTATAGATGAGATGTATAATAATATCCCAGCAGCCTCCTCTATAGTGATGGATGATGGGAGTACTCCTCCTGTTATACTGGTAGTATAGATGAGGAGATGTATAATAATATCCCAGCAGTTCTCCTCTATAGTGATGGATGATGGAGTACTCCTCCTGTGTATACTGGTATTAAGATGAGACCTGTATAATAATATCCCAGCAGCCTCCTCTATAGTGATGGATTGATGGAGTACTCCTCCTGTTATACTGGTATTATAGATGAGATGTATAATAAATATCCCAGCAGTCTCCTCTATATGTGATGGATGATGGGAGTACTCCTCCTGTTATACTGGTATTATAGATGAGATGTATAATAATATCCCAGCAGCCTCCTCTATAGTGATGGATGATGGGAGTACTCCTCCTGTTATACTGGTATTTATAGATGAGGATGTATAATAATATCCCAGCAGTCTCCTCTATAGTGATGGATGATGGGAGTACTCCTCCTGTTATACTGGTATTATAGATGAGGAGATGTATAATAATATCCCAGCAGTCTCCTCTATAGTGATGGATGATGGGAGTACTCCTCCTGTTATACTGGTATTATAGATGAGACCCCTGTATAATAATATCCCAGCAGCCTCCTCTATAGTGATGGATGATGGGAGTATACTCCTCCTGTTATACTGGTATTATAGTGAGGAGATGTATAATAATATCCCAGCAGCCTCCTCTGATATAGTGATGGATGATGGGAGTACTCCTCCTGTTATACTGGTATTATAGATGCGTACCTGTATAATAATATCCCAGCAGCCCTCCTCTATAGTGATGGATGATGGGAGTACTCCTCCTGTTATACTGGTATTATAGATGAGATGTATAATAATATCCCAGCAGTCTCCTCTATAGTGATGGATGATGGGAGTACTCCTCCTGTTATACTCTGTATTATAGATGAGGACCTGTATAATAATATCCCAGCAGCCTCCTCTATAGTGATGGATGATGGGAGTACTCCTCCTGTTATACTGGTATTATAGATGAGGAGATGTATAATAATATCCCAGCAGTCTCCTCTATAGTGATGGATGATGGGAGTACTCCTCCTGTTATACTGGTATTATAGATGAGATGTATAATAATATCCCAGCAGTCTCCTCTATAGTGATGGATGATGGGAGTACTCCTCCTGTTATACTGGTATTATAGATGAGACCTGTATAATAATATCCCAGCAGTCTCCTCTATAGTGATGGATGATGGGGGTACTCCTCCTGTTATACTGGTATTATAGATGAGACCTGTATAATAATATCCCAGCAGTCTCCTCTATAGTGATGGATGATGGGAGTACTCCTCCTTTTATACTGGTATTATAGATGAGATGTATAATAATATCCCAGCAGCCTCCTCTATAGTGATGGATGATGGGAGTACTCCTCCTGTTATACTGGTATTATAGATGAGATGTATAATAATATCCCAGCAGTCTCCTCTATAGTGATGGATGATGGGAGTACTCCTCCTGTTATACTGGTATTATAGATGAGATGTATAATAATATCCCAGCAGCCTCCTCTATAGTGATGGATGATGGGAGTACTCCTCCTGTTATACTGGTATTATAGATGAGACCCCTGTATAATAATATCCCAGCAGCCTCCTCTATAGTGATGGATGATGGGAGTACTCCTCCTGTTATACTGGTATTATAGATGAGACCTGTATAATAATATCCCAGCAGCCTCCTCTATAGTGATGGATGATGGGAGTACTCCTCCTGTTATACTGGTATTATAGATGAGATGTATAATAATATCCCAGCAGCCTCCTCTATAGTGATGGATGATGGGAGTACTCCTCCTGTTATACTGGTATTATAGATGAGGAGATGTATAATAATATCCCAGCAGTCTCCTCTATAGTGATGGATGATGGGAGTACTCCTCCTGTTATACTGGTATTATAGCATGAGATGTATAATAATATCCCAGCAGCTCCTCTATAGTGATGGATGATGGGATTACTCCTCCTGTTATACTGGTATTATAGATGAGACCTGTATAATAATATCCCAGCAGTCTCCTCTATAGTGATGGATGATGGAGTACTCCCTCCTGTTATACTGGTATTATAGATGAGGAGATGTATAATAATATCCCAGCAGTCTCCTCTATAGTGATGGATGATGGGAGTACTCCTCCTGTTATATTGGTATTATAGATGAGACCCTGTATAATAATATCCCAGCAGCCTCCTCTATAGTGATGGATGATGGGAGTACTCCTCCTGTTATACTGGTATTATAGATGAGACCTGTATAATAATATTCCCAGCAGTCTCCTCTATAGTGATGGATGATGGGAGTACTAATCCTCCGTTATACTCGTTTATTATAGATGAGGAGATGTATAATAATATCCAGCAGCCTCCTCTATAGTGCTGGATGATGGGAGTAACTTCCTCCTGTTTATACTTGTATATAGCTGAGACCTGTATAATAATATCCCCGCTAGCCTCCTCTCTAGTGATGGATGATGGGAGTACTCCTCCTGTTATACTGGTATTATAGATGAGGAGATGGTATAATAATATCCCAGCAAGCTCCTCTATAGTGATGGATGATGGGAGTACTATCTCCTGTTATACTGGTATATAGATGAGATGTATAATAATATCCCAGCAGCCTCCTCTATAGTGATGGATGATGGGAGACTCCTCTGTTATACTGGTATTATAGATGAGACATGTATAATAATATCCCAGCAGCCTCCTCATAGTGATGGATGATGGGAGTACTCTCCTGTTATACTGGTATTATAGATGAGACCTGTATAATAATATCCAGCAGCCTCCTCTATAGTGATGGATGATGGGAGTACTCCTCCTGTTATACTGGTATTATAGATGAGGAGATGTATAATAATATCCCAGCAGTCTCCTCTATAGTGATGGATGATGGGAGTACTCCTCCTGTTATACTGGTATTATAGATGAGATGTATAATAATATCCCAGCAGTCTCCTCTATAGTGATGGATGATGGGAGTACTCCTCCTGTTATACTGGTATTATAGATGAGGAGATGTATAATAATATCCCAGCAGCCTCCTCTATAGTGATGGATGATGGAGTACTCCTCCTGTTATACTGGTATTATAGATGAGGAGATGTATAATAATATCCCAGCAGCCTCCTCTATAGTGATGGATGATGGGAGTACTCCTCCTGTTATACTGGTATTATAGATGAGGAGATGTATAATAATATCCCAGCAGTCTCCTCTATAGTGATGGATGATGGGAGTACTCCTCCTGTTATACCTGGTATTATAGATGAGATGTATAATAATATCCCAGCAGTCTCCTCTATAGTGATGGATGATGGAGTAGTACTCCTCCTGTTATACTGGTATTATAGATGAGACCCCTGTATAATAATATCCAGCAGCCTCCTCTATAGTGATGGATGATGGGAGTACTCCTCCTGTTATACTGGTATTATAGATGAGGAGATGTATAATAATATCCCAGCAGTCTCCTCTATAGTGATGGATGATGGGAGTACTCCTCCTGTTATACTGGTATTATAGATGAGACCTGTATAATAATATCCCAGCAGCCTCCTCTATAGTGATGGATGATGGGAGTACTCCTCCTGTTATACTGGTATTATAGATGAGGAGATGTATAATAATATCCCAGCAGCCTCCTCTATAGTGATGGATGATGGGAGTACTCCTCCTGTTCTACTGGTATTATAGATGAGATGTATAATAATATCCCAGCAGCCTCCTCTATAGTGATGGATGATGGGAGTACTCCTCCTGTTATACTGGTATTATAGATGAGGAGATGTATAATAATATCCCAGCAGCCTCCTCTATAGTGATGGATGATGGGAGTACTCCTCCTGTTATACTGGTATTATAGATGAGATGTATAATAATATCCCAGCAGCCTCCTCTATAGTGATGGATGATGGGAGTACTCCTCCTGTTATACTGGTATTATAGATGAGACCCCTGTATAATAATATCCCAGCAGTCTCCTCTATAGTGATGGATGATGGGAGTACTCCTCCTGTTATACTGGTAGTATAGATGAGGAGATGTATAATAATATCCCAGCAGCCTCCTCTATAGTGATGGATGATGGGAGTACTCCTCCTGTTATACTGTATTATAGATGAGACCTGTATAATAATATCCCAGCAGCCTCCTCTATAGTGATGGATGATGGGAGTACTCCTCCTGTTATACTGGTATTATAGATGAGATGTATAATAATATCCACAGCAGCCTCCTCTATAGTGATGGATGATGGGAGTACTCCTCCTGTTATACTGGTATTATAGATGAGATGTATAATAATATCCAGCAGCCTCCTCTATAGTGATGGATGAGGGAGTACTGCCTCCTGTTATACTGGTATTATAGATGAGACCTGTATAATAATATCCCAGCAGCCTCCTCTATAGTGATGGATGATGGGAGTACTCCTCCTGTTATACTGGTATTATAGAGAGACCTGTATATAAAATATCCCAGCAGCCTCCTCTATAGTGATGGATGATGGGAGTACTCCTCCTGTTATACTGGTATTATAGATGAGATGTTATAATAATATACCAGCAGCCCTCTCTATAGTGATGGATGATGGGAGTACTCCTCCTGTTATACTGGTATTATAGATGAGAATGTATAATAATATCCCAGCAGGCCTCCTCTATAGTGATGGATGATCGGGAGTACTCCTCCTGTTATACTGTTAGTATAGATGAGACCTGTATAATAATATCCCAGCAGCCTCCTCTATAGTGATGGATGATGGGAGTACTCCTCCTGTTATACTGGTATTATAGATGAGGAGACTGTATAATAATATCCCAGCAGTCTCCTCTATAGTGATGGATGATGGGAGTACTCCTCCTGTTATACTGGTATTATAGATGAGACCTGTATAATAATATCCCAGCAGCCTCCTCTATAGTGATGGATGATGGGAGTACTCCTCCTGTTATACTGGTATTATAGATGAGACCCTGTATAATAATATCCCAGCAGCCTCCTCTATAGTGATGGATGATGGGAGTACTCCTCCTGTTATACTGGTATTATAGATGAGATGTATAATAATATCCCAGCAGCCTCCTCTATAGTGATGGATGATGGGAGTACTCCTCCTGTTATACTGGTATTATAGATGAGACTGTATAATAATATCCCAGCAGTCCTCCTCTATAGTGATGGATGATGGGAGTACTCCTCCTGTTATACTGGTATTATAGATGAGACCCTGTATAATAATATCCCAGCAGTCCTCCTCTATAGTGATGGATGATGGGAGTACTCCTCCTGTTATACTGGTATTATAGATGAGACCTGTATAATAATATCCCAGCAGCCTCCTCTATAGTGATGGATGATGGGAGTACTCCTCCTGTTATACTGGTATTATAGATGAGACTGTATAATAATATCCCAGCAGCCTCCTCTATAGTGATGGATGATGGGAGTACTCCTCCTGTTATACTGGTATTATAGATGAGATGTATAATAATATCCCAGCAGCCTCCTCTATAGTGATGGATGATGGGAGTACTCCTCCTGTTATACTGGTATTATAGATGAGGAGATGTATAATAATATCCCAGCAGTCCTCCTCTATAGTGATGGATGATGGGAGTACTCCTCCTGTTATACTGGTATTATAGATGAGACCCTGTATAATAATATCCCAGCAGCCTCCTCTATAGTGATGGATGATGGGAGTACTCCTCCTGTTATACTGGTATTATAGATGAGATGTATAATAATATCCCAGCAGCCTCCTCTATAGTGATGGATGATGGGAGTACTCCTCCTGTTATACTGGTATTATAGATGAGGAGATGTATAATAATATCCCAGCAGCCTCCTCTATAGTGATGGATGATGGGAGTACTCCTCCTGTTATACTGGTATTATAGATGAGACTGTATAATAATATCCCAGCAGCCTCCTCTATAGTGATGGATGATGGGAGTACTCCTCCTGTTATACTGGTATTATAGATGAGGAGATGTATAATAATATCCCAGCAGCCTCCTCTATAGTGATGGATGATGGGAGTACTCCTCCTGTTATACTGGTATTATAGATGAGATGTATAATAATATCCCAGCAGCCTCCTCTATAGTGATGGATGATGGGAGTACTCCTCCTGTTATACTGGTATTATAGATGAGGAGATGTATAATAATATCCCAGCAGTCTCCTCTATAGTGATGGATGATGGGAGTACTCCTCCTGTTATACTGGTATTATAGATGAGATGTATAATAATATCCCAGCAGTCTCCTCTATAGTGATGGATGATGGGAGTACTCCTCCTGTTATACTGGTATTATAGATGAGGACTGTATAATAATATCCCAGCAGCCTCCTCTATAGTGATGGATGATGGGAGTACTCCTCCTGTTATACTGGTATTATAGATGAGACCTGTATAATAATATCCCAGCAGCCTCCTCTATAGTGATGGATGATGGGAGTACTCCTCCTGTTATACTGGTATTATAGATGAGGACCTGTATAATAATATCCCAGCAGTCCTCCTCTATAGTGATGGATGATGGGAGTACTCCTCCTGTTATACTGGTATTATAGATGAGACCCTGTATAATAATATCCCAGCAGCCTCCTCTATAGTGATGGATGATGGGAGTACTCCTCCTGTTATACTGGTATTATAGATGAGACTGTATAATAATATCCCAGCAGTCTCCTCTATAGTGATGGTGAGGAGTACTCCTCCTGTTTATACTGGTAATTATAGATGAGACCTGTTATAGTAATATCCAGCAGCCTCCTCTTATAGTGATGGATGATGGGAGTACTCTCCTGTTATACTGGTATTATAGACATGAGGAGACGTATAATAATATCCCAGCCAGCCCTCCTCTATAGTGATGGATGGATGATGGGAGGTACTCCTCCTGTTATACTGGTATTATAGATGAGACTGTATAATAATATCCCAGCAGCCTCCTCTATAGTGATGGATTGATTGGAGGAGTAACTCTCCTGTTATACTGGTATTAAGATGATGAGACCTGTATAATAAGTATCCCAGCAGCCTCCTCTATAGTGATGGATGCTGGGAGTACTCCTCCCGGTTAATACTGGTATTATAGATGAGACCCATGTATAATAATATCCCAGCAGCCTCCTCTATAGTGATGGATGATGGGAGTACTCCTCCTGTTATACTGGTATTATAGATGAGACCTGTATAATAATATCCCAGCAGTCTCCTCTATAGTGATGGATGATGGGAGTACTCCTCCTGTTATACTGGTATTATAGATGAGACCTGTATAATAATATCCCAGCAGCCTCCTCTATAGTGATGGATGATGGGAGTACTCCTCCTGTTATACTGGTATTATAGATGAGACCTGTATAATAATATCCCAGCAGCCTCCTCTATAGTGATGGATGATGGGAGTACTCCTCCTGTTATACTGGTATTATAGATGAGACCTGTATAATAATATCCCAGCAGCCTCCTCTATAGTGATGGATGATGGGAGTACTCCTCCTGTTATACTGGTATTATAGATGAGGAGATGTATAATAATATCCCAGCAGCCTCCTCTATAGTGATGGATGATGGGAGTACTCCTCCTGTTATACTGGTATTATAGATGAGAGATGTATAATAATATCCCAGCAGCCTCCTCTATAGTGATGGATGATGGGAGTACTCCTCCTGTTATACTGGTATTATAGATGAGACTGTATAATAATATCCCAGCAGCCTCCTCTATAGTGATGGATGATGGGAGTACTCCTCCTGTTATACTGGTATTATAGATGAGGATGTAGATAACTAATACCCAGCAGCTCCTCTATAGTGATGGATGATGGGAGTACTCCTCCTGTATACTGGTATTATAGATGAGGGATGTATAATAATATCCCAGCAGCCTCCTCTATAGTGATGGATGATGGGAGTACTTCCTCTGTTATACTGGTATTATAGATGAGACTGTATAATAATATCCCAGCAGCTCCCTCTATAGTGATGGATGATGGGAGTACTCCTCTGTTATACTGGTATTATAGGATGAGATGTATAATAATATCCCAGCAAGCCTCCTCTATAGTGATGGATGATGGGAGTACTCCTCCTGTTATACTGGCTTTATAGATGAGATGTATAATAATATCCCAGCCAGCCTCCTCTATAGTGATGGATGATGGGAGTACTCCTCTGTTATACTGGTATTATAGATGAGAGGTATAATAATTCCCAAGCAGCCCCTCTATAGTATGGGGATGATGGGAGTACTCCCTGTTATACTGGTATTATAGATGAGATGTATAATAATATCCCAGCAGCCCTCCTCTATAGTGATGGATGATGGGAGTACTCCTCCTGTTATACTGGTATTATAGATGAGGAGATGTATAATAATATCCCAGCAGCCTCCTCTATAGTGATGGATGATGGGGAGTACTCCTCCTGTTATACTGGTATTATAGATGAGATGTATAATAATATCCCGCAGCCTCCTCTATAGTGATGGATGATGGGAGTACTCCTCCTGTTATACTGGTATTATAGATGAGGAGATGTATAATAATATCCCAGCAGCCTCCTCTATATTGATGGTGATGGGAGTACTCCTCCTGTATACTGGTATTATAGATGAGATGTATATAATATCCAGCAGCCTCCCTCTATAGTGATGGGATGATGGGAGTACTCCTCCTGTTATACTGGTATTATAGATGAGCTGTTAATAATATCCTCCAGCAGCCTCCTCTATGTGATGGATGATTGGGAGTACTCCTCCTGTTATACTGGTATTATAGATGAGATGTATAATAATATCCCAGCAGCCTCCTCTATAGTGATGGATGATGGGAGTAGGCCTCCTTGTTTATCCTGGTATTATAGATGAGGAGCATGTATAATAATATCCCAGCAGCTCCTCTATAGTGATGGATGATGGGAGTACTCCTCCTGTTATACTGGTATTATAGATAGATGTATAATAATATCCCAGCAGCCTCCTCTATAGTGATGGATGATGGGAGTACTCCTCCTGTATACTGGGATTATAGATGAGAACTGTATAATAATATCCCAGCAGCCTCCTCTATAGTGATGGATGATGGGAGTACTCCTCCTGTTATACTGGTATTATAGATGAGATGTATAATAATATCCCAGCAGTCTCCTCTATAGTGATGATGATGGGAGTACTCCTCCTGTTCTACTGGGTATTATAGATGAGACCTGTATAATACTATCCCAGCAGCCTCCTCTATAGTGATGGATGATGGGAGTACTCCTCCTGTTATACTGGCTATTATAGATGAGAATGTATAATAATATCCCAGCAGCCTCCTCTATAGTGATGGATGATGGGAGTACTCCTCCTGTTATACTGGTATATTATAGATGAGACTGTATAATAATATCCCAGCAGTCTCCTCTATAGTGTAGGATGATGGGAGTACTCCTCCTGTTATACTGTATTATAGATGAGACTGTATAATAATATCCCAGCAGCCTCCTCTATAGTGACGGATGATGGGAGTACTCCTCCTGTTATACTGGATTATAGATGAGAGATGTATAATAATATCCCAGCCAGCCTCCTCTATAGTGATGGATGATGGGAGTACTCCTCCTGTTATACTGGTATTATAGATGAGGAGACTTATAATAATATCCCAGCAGCCTCCTCTATAGTGATGGATGATGGGAGTACTCCTCCTGTTATACTGGTATTACTAGATGAGATGTATAATAATATCCCAGCAGCCTCCTCTATAGTGATGGATGATGGGAGTACTCCTCCTGTTATACTGGTATTATAGATGAGATGTATAATAATATCCCAGCAGCTCTCCTCTATAGTGATGGATGATGGGAGTACTCCTCCTGTTATACTGGTATTAGTAGATGAGGAGATGTATAATAATATCCAGCAGTCTCCTCTATAGTGATGGATGATGGGAGTACTCCTCCTGTTATACTGGTATTAGTAGATGAGGAGATGTATAATAATATCCAGCAGCCTCCTCTATAGTGATGGCTGATGGGATACTCCTCCTGTTATACTGGTATTATAGATGAGACCTGTATAATAATATCCCAGCAGCCTCCTCTATAGTGATGGATGGATGGGAGTACTCCTCCTGTTATACTGGTATTATAGATGAATAGAGATGTATAATAATATCCCAGCAGTCTACCTCTATAGTGATGGATGATGGGAGTACTCCTCCTGCTATACTGGTATTATAGATGAGATGTATAATAATATCCCAGCAGTCTCCTCTATAGTGATGGATGATGGGAGTACTCCTCCTGTTATACTGGTATTATAGATGAGACCTGTATAATAATATCCCAGCAGCCTCCTCTATAGTGATGGATGATGGGAGTACTCCTCCTGTTATACTGGTATTATAGATGAGACCTGTATAATAATATCCCAGCAGCCTCCTCTATAGTGATGGATGATGGGAGTACTCCTCCTGTTATACTGGTATTATAGATGAGACCTGTATAATAATATCCCAGCAGCCTCCTCTATAGTGATGGATGATGGGAGTACTCCTCCTGTTATACTGGTATTATAGATGAGGAGATGTATAATAATATCCCAGCAGCCTCCTCTATAGTGATGGATGATGGGAGTACTCCTCCTGTTATACTGGTATTATAGATGAGATGTATAATAATATCCCAGCAGCCTCCTCTATAGTGATGGATGATGGGAGTACTCCTCCTGTATACTGGTATTATAGATGAGGATGTATAATAATATCCCAGCAGCCTCCTCTATAGTGATGGATGATGGAGTACCTCCTCCTGTTTTATAACTGGTATATAGATGAGATGTATAATAATATCCCAGCAGTCCTCCTCTATAGTGATGGATGATGGGAGTACTCCTCCTGTTATACTGGTATTATAGATGCAGACCTGTATAATATATCCCAGCAGCCTCCTCTATAGTGAGGCTGCTGGGGAGTACTCCTCCTGGTATACTGGTATTATAGATGAGGACCCTGTATAATAATATCCCAGCAGCCTCCTCTATAGTGATGGATGATGGGAGTACTCCTCCTGTTAACTGGTATTATAGATTGAGATGTATAATAATATCCCTAGTCAGCCTCCTCTATAGTGATGGATGATGGAGTACTCTCCTTTATACTGGTATTATAGATGAGAGATGTATATAATATCCCAGCAGGCTCCTCTATAGTGATGGATGATGGGAGTACTCCTCCTGCTGATACTGGGGTAATTATAGTCGGAGGAGAATGTATAATAATATCCCTAGGGCAGTCCTCCTCTCTAGTGATGGATGGGGGAGTACTCCTCCTGTTATACTGGTATTATAGATGAGGGACCTGTATAATAATATCCCATCAAGTCCTCCTCTATAGTGGATGGATGATGGGATTACTTCCTCCTGTGATACTGGTATTATAGATGAGAACCCCTGTATATAATATCCCAGCAGCCTCCTCTATAGTGATGGATGATGGGAAGTACCGGTTATAGAAGTAATAGTCAGTACTCCTCCTGTTTATACTGGTATTATAGATGAGCCTGTATAATAATTATCCCAGCAGCTCTCCTCTATAGGGATGGATGATGGGAGTACTCCTCCTGTTATACTGGTAATTATAGATGAGGACATGTATAATAATATCCCGCAGCCTCCTCTATAGTGATGGATGATGGGAGTACTCCTCCTGTTATACTGGTATTATAGATGGTAGATGTATAAATAATATCCCAGCAGCCTCCTCTATAGTGATGGATGATGGGAGTACTCCTCCTGTTATACTGGTATTATAGATGAGGAGATGTATAATAATATCCCAGCAGTCCTCCTCTATAGTGATGGATGATGGGAGTACTCCTCCTGTTATACTGGTATTATAGATGAGATGTATAATAATATCCAGCAGCCTCCCTCTATAGTGATGGATGATGGGAGTACTCCTCCTGTTAATACTGGTATTATAGATGAGAATGTATAAATATATCCCAGCAGCCTCCTCTATAGTGATGGATGATGGGAGTACTCCTCCTGTTATACTGGTATTATAGATGAGGATGTATAATAATATCCCAGCAGTCCTCCTCTATAGTGATGGATGATGGGAGTACCTCCTCCTGTTCATACTGGTATTATAGATGAGACCTGTATGAATAATATCCCAGCAGTCCTCCTCTATAGTGACTGGAATGATGGGAGTACTTCCTCCTGTTATACTGGTATTATAGATGAGGAGATGTATAGATAATATCCCAGCAGTCTCCTCTATAGTGATGGATGATGGGAGTACTCCTCCTGTTATACTGGTATTATAGATGAGGAGCCTGTATAATAATATCCCAGCAGCCTCCTCTATAGTGATGGATGATGGGAGGTACTCCTCCTGTTATACTGGTATTATAGATAGAGATGTATAATAATATCCCAGCAGCCTCCTCTATAGTGATGGATGATGGGAGTACTCCTCCTGTTATACTGGTATTATAGATAGGAGATGTATAATAATATCCCAGCAGTCTCCTCTATAGTGATGGATGATGGGAGTACCCCTCCTGTTATACTGGTATTATAGATGAGACCTGTATAATAATATCCCAGCAGCCTCCTCTATAGTGATGGATGATGGGAGTACTCCTCCTGTTATACTGTTATTATAGATGAGACCTGTATAATAATATCCCAGCAGTCCTCCTCTATAGTGATGGATGATGGGAGTACTCCTCCTGTTATACTGGTATTATAGATGAGACCTGTATAATACTATCCCAGCAGTCTCCTCTATAGTGATGGATGATGGGAGTACTTCCTCCTGTTATACTGGTATTATAGATGAGACCTGTATAATAATATCCCAGCAGCCTCCTCTATAGTGATGGATGATGGGAGTACTCCTCCTGTTATACTGGTATTATAGATGAGATGTATAATAATATCCCAGCAGTCTCCTCTATAGTGATGGATGATGGGAGTAATCCTCCCTGTTATACTGGTATTATAGATGAGAATGTATAATAATATCCCAGCAGGCCTCCTCTATAGTGATGGAGTGATGGGAGTACTCCTCCTGTTATACTGGTATTATAGATGAGAGATGTATAATAATATCCCAGCAGTCTCCTCTTAGTGATGGATGATGGGAGTACTCCTCCTGTTATACTGGTATTATAGATGAGGAGATGTATAATAATATCCCAGCAGCCTCCTCTATAGTGATGGATGATGGGAGTACTCCTCCTGTTATACTGGTATTATAGATGAGGAGATGTATAATAATATCCCAGCAGCCTCCTCCATAGTGATGGATGATGGGAGTACTCCTCCTGGTTATACTGGTATTATAGATGAGGAGATGTATAATAATATCCCAGCAGCCTCCTCTATAGTGATGGATGATGGGAGTACTCCTCCTGTTATACTGGTATTATAGATGAGAATGTATAATAATATCCCAGCAGCCTCCTCTATAGTGATGGATGATGGGAGTACTCATCCTGTTATACTGGTATTATAGATGAGATGTATAATAATATTCCCAGCAGCCTCCTCTAGTAGTGATGGATGATTGGAGTACTCCTCCTGTTATACTGGTATTATAAGATGAGACCCTGTATAATAATATCCCAGCAGCCTCCTCTATAGTGATGGATGGGAGTACTCCTCCTGTATACTGTATTATAGATGAGGAGATGTATAATAATATCCCAGCAGTCCTCCTCTATAGTGATGGATGATGTGGAGTACTCCTCCTGTTATACTGGTATTATAGATGAGGACCATGTATAGAATAATATCCCAGCGTCTCCTCTATATGATGGATGATGGGGAGTACTCCTCCTGTTATACTGGTATTATAGATGAGAATGTATAATAATATCCAGCAGCTCTCCTCTATAAGTTGATTGGATGATGGGAGTACTCCTCCTGTTTATACTGGTATTATAGATGAGATGTATAATAATATCCAGCAGTCCTCCTCTATAGTGATGGATGATGGGAGTACTCCTCCTGTTATACTGGTATTATAGATGAGACCTGTATAATAATAGCCCAGCAGCTCCTCTATAGTGATGGATGATGGGAGTACTCCTCCTGTTATACTGGTATTATAGATGAGACCTGTATAATAATATCCCAGCAGTCTCCTCTATAGTGATGATGATGGGAGTACTCCTCCTGTTATACTGGTATTATAGATGAGACCCTGTATAATAATATCCCAGCAGCCTCCTCTATAGTGGATGGATGATGGGAGTACTCCTCCTGTTATACTGGTATTATAGATGAGACCTGTATAATAATATCCAGCAGTCCCCTCCTCTATAGTGATGATGATGGGAGTACTCCTCCTGTTTATACTGGTATTATAGATGAGGAGATGTATAATAATATCCCAGCAGTCTCCTCTATAGTGATGGATGATGGGAGTACTCCTCCTGTTATACTGGTATTATAGATGAGGAGATGTATAATAATATCCCAGCAGCCTCCTCTATAGTGATGGATGATGGGAGTACTCCTCCTGTTATACTGGTATTATAGATGAGATGTATAATAATATCCCAGCAGTCTCCTCTATAGTGATGGATGATGGGAGTACTCCTCCTGTTATACTGGTATTATAGATGAGACCTGTATAATAATATCCCAGCAGTCCTCCTCTATAGTGATGGATGATGGGAGTACTCCTCCTGTTATAATGGTATTATAGATGCGAACTGTATAATAATATCCCAGCAGCCTCCTCTATAGTGATGGATGATGGAGTACTCCTCCTGTTATACTGGTATTATAGATGAGGAGATGTATAATAATATCCCAGCAGCCTCCTCTATAGTGATGGATGATGGGAGTACTCCTCCTGTTATACTGGTATTATAGATGAGATGTATAATAATATCCCAGCAGCCTCCTCTATAGTGATGGATGATGGGAGTACTCCTCCTGTTATACTGGTATTATAGATGAGAAGTATAATAATATCCCAGCAGTCCTCCTCTATAGTGATGGATGATGGGAGTACTCCTCCTGTTATACTGGTATTATAGATGAGACCTGTATAATAATATCCCAGCAGCCTCCTCTATAGTGATGGATGATGGGAGTACTCCTCCTGTTATACTGGTATTATAGATGAGGAGATGTATAATAATATCCCAGCAGCCTCCTCTATAGTGATGGATGATGGGAGTACTCCTCCTGTTATACTGGTATTATAGATGAGACCTGTATAATAATATCCCAGCAGCCTCCTCTATAGTGATGGATGATGGGAGTACTCCTCCTGTTATACTGGTATTATAGATGAGATGTATATAATATCCCAGCAGCCTCCTCTATAGTGATGGATGATGGGAGTACTCCTCCTGTTATACTGGTATTATAGATGAGACCTGTATAATAATATCCCAGCAGCCTCCTCTATAGTGATGGATGATGGGAGTACTCCTCCTCCCTATACTGGTATTATAGATGAGATGTATAATAATATCCCAGCAGCCTCCTCTATAGTGATGGATGATGGGAGTACTCCTCCTGTTATACTGGTATTATAGATGAGATGTATAATAATATCCCAGCAGCCTCCTCTATAGTGATGGATGATGGGAGTACTCCTCCTGTTATACTGGTATTATAGATGAGGAGATGTATAATAATATCCCAGCAGCCTCCTCTATAGTGATGGATGATGGGAAGTACTCCTCCTGTTATACTGGTATTATAGATGAGATGTATAATAATATCCCAGCAGTCCTCATCTATAGTGATGGATGATGGGAGTACTCCTCCTGTTATACTGGTATTATAGATGAGATGTATAATAATATCCCAGCAGCCTCCTCTATAGTGATGGATGATGGGAGTACTCCTCCTGTTATACTGGTATTATAGATGAGACCCCTGTATAATAATATCCCCAGCAGCCTCCTCTATAGTGATGGATGATGGGAGTACTCCTCCCTGTTATACTGGTATTATAGATGAGACCTGTATAATAATATCCCAGCAGTCTCCTCTATAGTGATGGATGATGGGAGTACTCCTCCTGTTATACTGGTATTATAGATGAGACCCCTGTATAATAATATCCCAGCAGCCTCCTCTATAGTGATGGATGATGGGAGTACTCCTCCTGTTATACTGGTATTATAGATGAGATGTATAATAATATCCCAGCAGTCTCCTCTATAGTGATGGATGATGGGAGTACTCCTCCTGTTATACTGGTATTATAGATGAGGAGATGTATAATAATATCCCAGCAGCCTCCTCTATAGTGATGGATGATGGGAGTACTCCTCCTGTTATACTGGTATTATAGATGAGGAGATGTATAATAATATCCCAGCAGCCTCCTCTATAGTGATGGATGATGGGAGTACTCCTCCTGTTATACTGGTATTATAGATGAGATGTATAATAATATCCCAGCAGTCTCCTCTATAGTGATGGATGATGGGAGTACTCCTCCTGTTATACTGGTATTATAGATGAGACCTGTATAATAATATCCCAGCAGCCTCCTCTATAGTGATGGATGATGGGAGTACTCCTCCTGTTATACTGGTATTATAGATGAGATGTATAATAATATCCCAGCAGTCTCCTCTATAGTGATGGATGATGGGAGTACTCCTCCTGTTATACTGGTATTATAGATGAGATGTATAATAATATCCCAGCAGCCTCCTCTATAGTGATGGATGATGGGAGTACTCCTCCTGTTATACTGGTATTATAGATGAGACCCCTGTATAATAATATCCCAGCAGCCTCCTCTATAGTGATGGATGATGGGAGTACTCCTCCTGTTATACTGGTATTA
The DNA here is from genome assembly GCA_027789725.1 of Dendropsophus ebraccatus. Lineage (NCBI taxonomy): Eukaryota > Metazoa > Chordata > Amphibia > Anura > Hylidae > Dendropsophus > Dendropsophus ebraccatus. The sequence continues at coordinate 43,294 of JAQFWZ010000220.1, read as the reverse complement.
TAGATGAGACCTGTATAATAATATCCCAGCAGTCTCCTCTATAGTGATGGATGATGGGAGTACTCCTCCTGTTATACTGGTATTATAGATGAGACCCCTGTATAATAATATCCCAGCAGTCTCCTCTATAGTGATGGATGATGGGAGTACTCCTCCTGTTATACTGGTATTATAGATGAGATGTATAATAATATCCCAGCAGTCTCCTCTATAGTGATGGATGATGGGAGTACTCCTCCTGTTATACTGGTATTATAGATGAGGAGATGTATAATAATATCCCAGCAGCCTCCTCTATAGTGATGGATGATGGGAGTACTCCTCCTGTTATACTGGTATTATAGATGAGGAGATGTATAATAATATCCCAGCAGCCTCCTCTATAGTGATGGATGATGGGAGTACTCCTCCTGTTATACTGGTATTATAGATGAGATGTATAATAATATCCCAGCAGTCTCCTCTATAGTGATGGATGATGGGAGTACTCCTCCTGTTATACTGGTATTATAGATGAGACCTGTATAATAATATCCCAGCAGCCTCCTCTATAGTGATGGATGATGGGAGTACTCCTCCTGTTATACTGGTATTATAGATGAGATGTATAATAATATCCCAGCAGCCTCCTCTATAGTGATGGATGATGGGAGTACTCCTCCTGTTATACTGGTATTATAGATGAGGAGATGTATAATAATATCCCAGCAGCCTCCTCTATAGTGATGGATGATGGGAGTACTCCTCCTGTTATACTGGTATTATAGATGAGACCTGTATAATAATATCCCAGCAGTCTCCTCTATAGTGATGGATGATGGGAGTACTCCTCCTGTTATACTGGTATTATAGATGAGATGTATAATAATATCCCAGCAGTCTCCTCTATAGTGATGGATGATGGGAGTACTCCTCCTGTTATACTGGTATTATAGATGAGATGTATAATAATATCCCAGCAGTCTCCTCTATAGTGATGGATGATGGGAGTACTCCTCCTGTTATACTGGTATTATAGATGAGATGTATAATAATATCCCAGCAGTCTCCTCTATAGTGATGGATGATGGGAGTACTCCTCCTGTTATACTGGTATTATAGATGAGGAGATGTATAATAATATCCCAGCAGTCTCCTCTATAGTGATGGATGATGGGAGTACTCCTCCTGTTATACTGGTATTATAGATGAGATGTATAATAATATCCCAGCAGCCTCCTCTATAGTGATGGATGATGGGAGTACTCCTCCTGTTATACTGGTATTATAGATGAGACCTGTATAATAATATCCCAGCAGCCTCCTCTATAGTGATGGATGATGGGGGTAGTAGTAGTAACCTGCAGCAGCCAGGCAGGCGGCGGTGATGAGCGGCAGGATCAGTCCGGTCTCCCCGCATCCTCCTCCCGGCGGCCTCATTGTTCTGTCCCGGAGACCGGAGCCCCGCCCCTTCTCTGCGGCCCAATGACGTCACTACATCATAGAGCACGCTGATTGGCTGGGGAGCCGAGAGCTGTCAAAACCCCCACACTGTATCCAGAGAGTATCCCACTGTATCTAAGCTACGTATACAGTATATAGATGGTAGGAGGAGGTGTATACAGTATATATGGGAGGAGGAGGTGTATACAGTATATAGATGGGAGGAGGAGGTGTATACAGTATAAAGATGGGAGGAGGAGGTGTATACAGTATATAGATGGGAGGAGGAGGAGGTGTATACAGTATATAGATGGGAGGAGGAGGTGTATACAGTATATAGATGGGAGGAGGAGGTGTATACAGTATATAGATGGGAGGAGGTGGAGTATACAGTATATAGATGGGAGGAGGTGTATACAGTATATAGATGGGAGGAGGTGTATACAGTATATAGATGGGAGGAGGTGTATACAGTATATAGATGGTAGGAGGTGTACACAGTATATAGATGGGAGGAGGAGGAGTATACAGTATATAGATGGGAGGAGGAGGTGTATACAGTATACAGATGGGAGGAGGAGGAGTATACAGTATATAGATGGGAGGAGGAGGTGTATACAGTATATAGATGGGAGGAGGAGGAGTATACAGTATATAGATGGTAGGAGGTGTATACAGTATATAGATGGGAGGAGGAGTATACAGTATATAGATGGGAGGAGGAGGTGTATACAGTATATAGATGGGAGGAGGAGGTGTATACAGTATATAGATGGGAGGAGGAGGAGGTGTATACAGTATATAGATGGGAGGAGGAGGTGTATACAGTATATAGATGGGAGGAGGAGGAGTATACAGTATATAGATGGGAGGAGGAGGAGGTGTATACAGTATATAGATGGGAGGAGGAGGAGTATACAGTATATAGATGGGAGGAGGAGGAGTATACAGTATATAGATGGGAGGAGGTGTATACAGTATATAGATGGGAGGAGGAGGAGTATACAGTATATAGATGGGAGGAGGAGGAGTATACAGTATATAGATGGGAGGAGGAGTATACAGTATATAGATGGGAGGAGGAGGAGTATACAGTATATAGATGGGAGGAGGTGTATACAGTATATAGATGGGAGGAGGTGTATACAGTATATAGATGGGAGGAGGAGGTGTATACAGTATATAGATGGGAGGAGGTGTATACAGTATATAGATGGGAGGAGGTGTATACAGTATATAGATGGGAGGAGGTGTATACAGTATATAGATGGTAGGAGGTGTACACAGTATATAGATGGGAGGAGGAGGAGTATACAGTATATAGATGGGAGGAGGAGGTGTATACAGTATACAGATGGGAGGAGGAGGAGTATACAGTATATAGATGGGAGGAGGAGTATACAGTATATAGATGGTAGGAGGAGGTGTATACAGTATATAGATAGGAGGAGGTGTATACAGTATATAGATGGGAGGAGGAGGAGTATACAGTATATAGATTGGAGGAGGAGGAGTATACAGTATATAGATGGGAGGAGGTGTATACAGTATATAGATAGGAGGAGGTGTATACAGTATATAGATGGTAGGAGGTGTATACAGTATATAGATGGGAGGAGGAGGAGTATACAGTATATAGATGGGAGGAGGTGTATACAGTATATAGATGGGAGGAGGTGTATACAGTATATAGATGGTAGGAGGAGGAGTATACAGTATATAGATGGGAGGAGGAGGAGTATACAGTATATAGATGGGAGGAGGAGGAGTATACAGTATATAGATGGTAGGAGGAGGAGTATACAGTATACAGATGGGAGGAGGAGGAGTATACAGTATATAGATGGGAGGAGGTGTATACAGTATATAGATGGTAGGAGGAGGAGTATACAGTATATAGATGGGAGGAGGTGTATACAGTATATAGATGGGAGGAGGAGGTGTATACAGTATACAGATGGGAGGAGGAGGAGTGTACAGTATATAGATGGGAGGAGGAGGTGTATACAGTATATAGATGGGAGGAGGTGTATACAGTATATAGATGGTAGGAGGTGTATACAGTATATAGATGGTAGGAGGAGGTGTATACAGTATATAGATGGGAGGAGGAGGAGTATACAGTATATAGATGGGAGGAGGTGTATACAGTATATAGATGGTAGGAGGAGGAGTATACAGTATATAGATGGGAGGAGGAGGTGTATACAGTATATAGATGGTAGGAGGAGGTGTATACAGTATATAGATGGTGGGAGGTGTATACAGAATATAGATGGGAGGAGGAGGTGTATACAGTATATAGATGGGAGGAGGAGTATACAGTATATAGATGGGAGGAGGAGGTGTATACAGTATATAGATGGGAGGAGGAGGTGTATACAGTATATAGATGGGAGGAGGTGGAGTATACAGTATATAGATGGGAGGAGGAGGAGTATACAGTATATAGATGGGAGGAGGTGTATACAGTATATAGATGGGAGGAGGAGGAGTATACAGTATATAGATGGGAGGAGGAGGAGTATACAGTATATAGATGGGAGGAGGTGTATACAATATATAGATGGGAGGAGGTGTATACAGTATATAGATGGGAGGAGGTGTATACAGTATATAGATGGGAGGAGGAGGAGTATACAGTATATAGATGGGAGGAGGAGGAGTATACAGTATATAGATTGGAGGAGGAGGTGTATACAGTATATAGATGGGAGGAGGTGTATACAGTATATAGATGGTAGGAGGAGGTGTATACAGTATATAGATGGGAGGAGGAGTATACAGTATATAGATGGGAGGAGGTGTATACAGTATATAGATGGGAGGAGGTGTATACAGTATATAGATGGGAGGAGGAGGTGTATACAGTATATGTTAGGAGGAGGAGGTGTATACAGTATATAGATGGGAGGAGGAGGAGTATACAGTATATAGATGGGAGGAGGAGGTGTATACAGTATATGTTAGGAGGAGGAGGTGTATACAGTATATAGATGGGAGGAGGTGTATACAGTATATAGATGGGAGGAGGAGGTGTATACAGTATACAGATGGGAGGAGGTGTATACAGTATATGTTAGGAGGAGGTGTATACAGTATATAGATGGTAGGAGGAGGTGTATACAGTATACAGATGGGAGGAGGTGTATACAGTATATAGATGGGAGGAGGAGTATACAGTATATAGATGGTAGGAGGAGTATACAGTATATAGATGGTAGGAGGTGTATACAGTATATAGATGGTAGGAGGAGGAGTATACAGTATATAGATGGGAGGAGGAGGTGTATACAGTATATAGATGGGAGGAGGTGTATACAGTATATAGATGGGAGGAGGAGGAGTATACAGTATATAGATGGGAGGAGGAGGTGTATACAGTATATAGATGGGAGGAGGTGTATACAGTATATAGATGGGAGGAGGAGGAGTATACAGTATATAGATGGGAGGAGGAGGTGTATACAGTATATAGATGGTAGGAGGAGGTGTATACAGTATATAGATGGGAGGAGGTGTATACAGTATATAGACGGGAGGAGGAGGAGTATACAGTATATAGATGGGAGGAGGTGTATACAGTATATAGATGGGAGGAGGTGTATACAGTATATAGATGGGAGGAGGAGGTGTATACAGTATATAGATGGGAGGAGGTGTATACAGTATATAGATGGGAGGAGGAGGAGTATACAGTATATAGATGGGAGGAGGAGGAGTATACAGTATATAGATGGGAGGAGGTGTATACAGTATATAGATGGTAGGAGGAGGAGTATACAGTATATAGATGGGAGGAGGAGGTGTATACAGTATATAGATGGTAGGAGGAGGTGTATACAGTATATAGATGGGAGGAGGTGTATACAGTATATAGATGGGAGGAGGAGGAGTATACAGTATATAGATGGGAGGAGGTGTATACAGTATATAGATGGGAGGAGGTGTATACAGTATATAGATGGGAGGAGGAGGTGTATACAGTATATAGATGGGAGGAGGTGTATACAGTATATAGATGGGAGGAGGAGGAGTATACAGTATATAGATGGGAGGAGGAGGAGTATACAGTATATAGATGGGAGGAGGTGTATACAGTATATAGATGGGAGGAGGTGTATACAGTATATAGATGGGAGGAGGAGGTGTATACAATATATAGATGGGAGGAGGTGTATACAGTATATAGATGGTAGGAGGTGTATACAGTATATAGATGGGAGGAGGAGGTGTATACAGTATATAGATGGGAGGAGGAGGAGTATACAGTATATAGATGGGAGGAGGTGTATACAGTATATAGATGGGAGGAGGTGTATACAGTATATAGATGGGAGGAGGAGGTGTATACAGTATATAGATGGGAGGAGGTGTATACAGTATATAGATGGGAGGAGGAGGAGTATACAGTATATAGATGGGAGGAGGAGGAGTATACAGTATATAGATGGGAGGAGGAGGAGTATACAGTATATAGATGGTAGGAGGAGGTGTATACAGTATATAGATGGTAGGAGGTGTATACAGTATATAGATGGTAGGAGGAGGAGTATACAGTATATAGATGGTAGGAGGTGTATACAGAATATAGATGGTAGGAGGAGGTGTATACAGTATATAGATGGTAGGAGGTGTATACAGTATATAGATGGTAGGAGGAGGTGTATACAGTATATAGATGGTAGGAGGAGGTGTATACAGTATATAGATGGGAGGAGGTGTATACAGTATATAGATGGTAGGAGGAGGTGTATACAGTATATAGATGGTAGGAGGTGTATACAGTATATAGATGGTAGGAGGAGGTGTATACAGTATATAGATGGTAGGAGGAGGTGTATACAGTATATAGATGGGAGGAGGAGTATACAGTATATAGATGGGAGGAGGAGGTGTATACAGTATATAGATGGGAGGAGGTGTATACAGTATATAGATATTAGGAGGTGTATACAGTATATAGATGGGAGGAGGAGGAGGAGTATACAGTATATAGATATTAGGAGGTGTATACAGTATATAGATGGGAGGAGGAGTATACAGTATATAGATATTAGGAGGTGTATACAGTATATAGATGGGAGGAGGTGTATACAGTATATAGATATTAGGAGTTGTATACAGTATATAGATGGGAGGAGGAGTATACAGTATATAGATGGGAGGAGGAGGAGTATACAGTATATAGATGGGAGGAGGAGTATACAGTATATAGATGGGAGGAGGAGTATACAGTATATAGATGGGAGGAGGAGGAGGAGTATACAGTATATAGATATTAGGAGGTGTATACAGTATATAGATGGGAGGAGGAGTATACAGTATATAGATATTAGGAGGTGTATACAGTATATAGATGGGAGGAGGTGTATACAGTATATAGATATTAGGAGTTGTATACAGTATATAGATGGGAGGAGGAGTATACAGTATATAGATGGGAGGAGGAGGAGTATACAGTATATAGATGGGAGGAGGAGTATACAGTATATAGATGGGAGGAGGAGTATACAGTATATAGATGGGAGGAGGAGGAGGAGTATACAGTATATAGATGGGAGGAGGTGTATACAGTATATAGATGGGAGGAGGAGGAGTATACAGTATATAGATGGGAGGAGGAGTATACAGTATATAGATGGGAGGAGGAGGAGGTGTATACAGTATATAGATGGGAGGAGGAGGAGGTGTATACAGTATATAGATGGGAGGAGGTGGAGTATACAGTATATAGATGGGAGGAGGAGTATACAGTATATAGATATTAGGAGGTGTATACAGTATATAGATGGGAGGAGGAGGAGTATACAGTATATAGATGGGAGGAGGAGGAGTATACAGTATATAGATGGGAGGAGGAGTATACAGTATATAGATGGGAGGAGGTGTATACAGTATATAGATGGGAGGAGGAGGAGTATACAGTATATAGATGGGAGGAGGAGGAGTATACAGTATATAGATGGGAGGAGGAGTATACAGTATATAGATGGGAGGAGGAGGTGTATACAGTATATAGATGGGAGGAGGAGGTGTATACAGTATATAGATGGGAGGAGGAGGTGTATACAGTATATAGATGGTAGGAGGAGGTGTATACAGTATATAGATGGGAGGAGGAGGAGTATACAGTATATAGATGGGAGGAGGTGTATACAGTATATAGATGGGAGGAGGAGGAGGTGTATACAGTATATAGATGGGAGGAGGAGTAGTATACAGTATATAGATGGGAGGAGGAGTATACAGTATATAGATATTAGGAGGTGTATACAGTATATAGATGGGAGGAGGAGGAGTATACAGTATATAGATGGGAGGAGGAGGAGTATACAGTATATAGATGGGAGGAGGAGTATACAGTATATAGATGGGAGGAGGTGTATACAGTATATAGATGGGAGGAGGAGGAGTATACAGTATATAGATGGGAGGAGGAGGAGTATACAGTATATAGATGGGAGGAGGTGTATACAGTATATAGATGGGAGGAGGAGGTGTATACAGTATATAGATGGGAGGAGGAGGTGTATACAGTATATAGATGGTAGGAGGTGTATACAGTATATAGATGGGAGGAGGAGGAGGTGTATACAGTATATAGATGGGAGGAGGAGGAGTATACAGTATATAGATGGGAGGAGGTGTATACAGTATATAGATGGGAGGAGGAGGAGTATACAGTATATAGATGGGAGGAGGTGTATACAGTATATAGATGGGAGGAGGTGTATACAGTATATAGATGGTAGGAGGTGTATACAGTATATAGATGGGAGGAGGTGTATACAGTATATAGATGGTAGGAGGTGTATACAGTATATAGATGGGAGGAGGTGTATACAGTATATAGATGGGAGGAGGTGTAT
>JAQFWZ010000220.1:0-27500 GCA_027789725.1 Dendropsophus ebraccatus | reverse complement strand
GTGCGGGGCACTGGCTTCTCCCAGGATCTCACCCTCCAGAAGGGACAGGTGCTGAAGGTCTCTCTGCCGGGCACGGCCATGCTGACGGGCAGTGATATCTCCCCCTCGGGGGTGGTTCTTGTGACGGCTAATAGCAGTATCTGTGTGATGTCGGAGGTGTGGTCCGGCAGCGGCTATGACTACTCTTACGTGTACCCGGTGGAGCTGTCGGGGTCGGAGTATTACATCATCACCCCCCACTCCGCCATGCCTGGTAACTCACAGTTTGCCGTATTGAGCCTGGGCACAGACACTTTGGTGAAAGTCACTTTACAGGGCGGCTTAGTGACCTTCAAGGGTCTGTCCCTGCTACCGGGCAGCTCGGCCAGCTTCACACTGCCGGCCTACCAGGCGGCTCAGATCCAGCTGTTTCAGGAGGACCTCACCGGATCCTTAATTCAGGCCAACAAACCAGTGGTGGTAGTCAGTGGGCACCAGGCGCTCCTGCTCTATTCCCGGTACATGAGTGGCCACGTGTATGAGCATCTGCTGCCCGTCTCCAGCTGGGATAAGACCTACCTGGTCCCCCCACCGCCCGGACCATCCCGCAGAGAAGATTACATCTATATCATAGCCTCCCAGGCCACCAATCTGAAGGTCTACAACACGTCTGCGCTGGTGGCCAGTCAGAGCCTGGCACAGGGACAGATCTTCACACAACCCATCAACACTTCTGCCCTCTACATCAGCTGTGATCATGAGGTGATGGTGGTCTCTGTCTGTTCCGGAAGTCCTCGCTCTGCAGAAATGGCTCTCGCACCCTTCATATCCATGGTCATGCCACCCGACATGTTCCAGACATCCCAGCTGGTGCACGCTCCCGCAGGCCTCACCACCTTACTGCTGGTCATCACCATCTCTTACCAAACCCGCGGAATGACCATGGATGGAATATTCTTTCCGGCCAATGCCTCCTGGGATGACACCATGTGTAACTCCTGGAGGTTCTCCTGGCTGCAGGTAGAGGTGGCACCAGGATCACATTACATTCAGCAAGCCTGGAGCCAAGACGTGTGGGCCGTGTCCTACAGCTTCAGTGGTGAGTGTGCCCCCTACTGACGGTGGTGAGTGTGCCCCCTACTAACTGTCTACAATGGCTGCCATCCATACCACTCAGGTGCCACAGGATCAGTGGAGGTCTGAGCCTCATGGGGCCCTCTAGATGAGGCAGTCTGTCATGGCGGTCCCAGCAGGCAGTCAGTCATAGTTGCATGGGACTCAGATGACCTTTTTGTGAGCACACTCTGGTGTCTTGTTGGGAAAGCTTCTGAGGAACTAGTCAAGAATTTGTGTGGGACAGGAGAGAGGCAGGATTGTCCCGTGTGGGTCAGGCAAGAGGCAGGATTGTCCCGTGTGGGTCGGGCAAGAGGCAGGACTGTCCCGTGTGGGTAAGGCAAGAGGCAGGACTGTCCCGTGTGGGTCGGGCAAGAGGCAGGATTGTCCCGTGTGGGTCAGGCAAGAGGCAGGATTGTCCCGTGTGGGTCGGGCAAGAGGCAGGACTGTCCCGTGTGGGTAAGGCAAGAGGCAGGACTGTCCCGTGTGGGTCGGCCAAGAGGCAGGACTGTCCCGTGTGGGTAAGGCAAGAGGCAGGACTGTCCCGTGTGGGTAAGGCAAGAGGCAGGACTGTCCCGTGTGGGTCGGGCAAGAGGCAGGACTGTCCCGTGTGGGTAAGGCAAGAGGCAGGACTGTCCCGTGTGGGTCGGGCAAGAGGCAGGACTGTCCCGTGTGGGTTAGGCAAGAGGCAGGACTGTCCCGTGTGGGTCAGGCAAGAGGCAGGACTGTCCCGTGTGGGTAAGGCAAGAGGCAGGACTGTCCCGTGTGGGTCGGGCAAGAGGCAGGACTGTCCTGTGTGGGTCGGGCAAGAGGCAGGACTGTCCCGTGTGGGTCAGGCAAGAGGCAGGACTGTCCCGTGTGGGTCGGGCAAGAGGCAGGACTGTCCCGTGTGGGTCGGGCAAGAGGCAGGACTGTCCCGTGTGGGTCAGGCAAGAGGCAGGACTGTCCTGTGTGGGTAAGGCAAGAGGCAGGACTGTCCCATGTGGGAAAGGCAAGAAGCAGGACTGTCCTGTGTGGGTCGAACAAGACACAGTGGCGGTTCGGTGTGGGACAAGCAAGAGGCGATGGTCCTGTGCAGGACAGGTGAGAGTCAGTAAAAGTCCTGAAAACAACAGTTAAGAGACTGTGTTGTCCCATGTAGGACAGGTGAGAGGCAGTGGTCTCCTGTAGGACAGGTGAGAGGTGGTGATACTTCCATGTAGGACAGGTGAGAGGCGGTAAAATTACAGTGTACAACAGTTAAGAAACTTTGGTGGTCCCATGACAGGTGAGAGGCGGTGACACTTCCACATAGGACAGATAAGTGTCGGTGATGGTCCCATGTGGAAGTGTCACTGCCTCTCACCTGTCATGGGACCACCAAAGTTTCTTAACTGTTGTACACTGTAATTTTACCGCCTCTCACCTGTCCTACATGGAAGTATCACCACCTCTCACCTGTCCTACAGGAGACCACTGCCTCTCACCTGTCCTACATGGGACCACCACTGCCTCTCACCTGTCCTACATGGGACCACCACTGCCTCTCACCTGTCCTACATGGGACCACCACTGCCTCTCACCTGTCCTACATGGGACCACCACTGCCTCTCACCTGTCCTACATAGAAGTGTCACCGCCTCTCACCTGTCCTATAGGAGACCTCCACTGCCTCTCACCTGTCCTACATGGGACCACCACTGCCTCTCACCTGTCCTACATGGGACCACCACTGCCTCTCACCTGTCCTACATAGAAGTGTCACCGCCTCTCACCTGTCCTACAGGAGACCTCCACTGCCTCTCACCTGTCCTACATGGGACCACCACTGCCTCTCACCTGTCCTACATGGGACCACCACTGCCTCTCACCTGTCCTACATGGGACCACCACATGCCTCTCACCTGTCCTACATGGGACCACCACTGCTTCTCACCTGTCCTACATGGGACCACCACTGCCTCTCACCTGTCCTACATGGGACCACCACTGCCTCTCACCTGTCCTACATGGGACCACCACTGCCTCTCACCTGTCCTACATGGGACCACCACTGCCTCTCACCTGTCCTACATGGGACCACCACTGCCTCTCACCTGTCCTACATGGGACCATCACCGACACTTATCTGTCCTATGTAGGACAGGTGAGAGGCAGTGGAGGTCTCCTGTAGGACAGGTGAGAGGCGGTGATGGTCCCATGTAGGACAGGTGAGAGGCAGTGGTGGTCCCATGTAGGACAGGTGAGAGGCGGTGATGGTCCCATGTAGGACAGGTGAGAGGCAGTGGTGGTCCCATGTAGGACAGGTGAGAGGCGGTGATGGTCCCATGTAGGACAGGTGAGAGGCAGTGGTGGTCCCATGTAGGACAGGTAAGCGGTAGCACAGATGTTTTGTATACATACTGTCTTATTGCTCTAGACGATTCTTGTCTGTGATGGCGGGCTCGTCCATTAGAGTTTGCCTCTGCGTTGCGGACTCTCTGGCAGGTACCTACAGGGCTCGTAGCTCTGGATGTTATCGCCTCATTTGATGCTGGAACCTCTTATAGATAACAATATATCTCCTCTGTCCTCAGGTAACACCACCGTGACCTCCCCCATGGTTGGGAACACCACAGACTCCTTCAACTTCTATGGAACAAATATCATTTGCCCCTGTCAAGTCTCAGCTCCGAGCACACAGAGCTCTGCGGGGGAGAGCCGGATCCCAACTGTGGCCCCCACATACACAAGCCAGACCAGCGTGAGCTGCCCAGGTAGAGAGTGCAAACGTCCAAAACTTCTCCCCCGCTCCTCTCAGGTTATGACTTCTCCTCAAGGTCCTTACTTATTTTTTTTTATTGAAAATATCTTTATTACAATCAGTCGTCGTCAAGCAAACGTGACGCAATAAATAAGACAATACATACTCAGCACCATGGTACAACATACAGCACAGGCTCCCTATACATCATACCCCCCCCCCCCCCGCTACACTAACATTCCACATACCATGGTACAACATACAGCACAGGCTCCCTATACATCGTACCCCCCCCCCCCCCGCTACACTAACATTCCCACATACCATGGTACAAACATACAGCACAGGCTCCCTATACATCATACCACCCCCCCCCCCCCGCATACACTAACATTCCCGTATACCATGGTACAACATACAGCACAGGCCGCCCTATACATCGTAACCCCCCCCCCCCCCCCCGCTACACTAACATTCCCGGATACCATGGTACAACACACAGCACAGGCCCCCTAATACATCGTACCCCCCCCCCCCCCCGCTACACTAACATTCCCGTATACCATGGTACAACATACGCACAGGATCCCTATACATCATACCACCCCCACCCCCCGCTACACTAACATTCCCACATACCATGGTACAACATACAGCACAGGCTCCCTATACATCATACCACCCCCCCCCCCGCTACACTAACATTCCCACATACCATGGTACAACATACAGCACAGGCTCCCTATACATCATACCCCCCCCCCCCCCCCCCGCTACACTAACATTCCCACATACCATGGTACAACATACAGCACAGGCTCCCTATACATCATACCCCCCCCCCGCTACACTAACATTCCCACATACCATGGTACAACATACAGCACAGGCTCCCTATACATCATACCACCCCCCCCGCTACACTAACATTCCCACATACCATGGTACAACATACAGCACAGGCTCCCTATACATCATACCCCTCCCCCCCCTGCTACACTAACATTCCCACATACCATGGTACAACATACAGCACAGGCTCCTATACATCATACCACCCCCCCCCCCCCCCGCTACACTAACATTCTCACATACCATGGTACAACATACAGCACAGGCTCCTATACATCATACCCCCCCCCCCCCCGCTACACTAACATTCCCACATACCATGGTACAACATACAGCACAGGCTCCTATACATCATACCCCCCCCCCCCCCCCGCTACACTAACATTCCCACATACCATGGTACAACATACAGCACAGGCCCCTATACATCATACCCCCCCCCCCCCACCCCCCCCCCCGCTACACTAACATTCCCACATACCATGGTACAACATACAGCACAGGCTCCCTATACATCATACCCCCCCCCCCCCCCCGCTACACTAACATTCCCATGTACCATGGTACAACATACAGCACAGGCCCCCTATACATCATACACCCCCCCCCCCCGCTACACTAACATTCCCACATACCATGGTACAACATACAGCACAGGCTCCCTATACATCATACCACCACCCCCCCCCCCGCTACACTAACATTCCCAAATACCATGGTACAACATAAATCACAGGCTCCCTATACATCATACCCCCCCCCCCCCCCCCCCCGCTACACTAACATTCCCACATACCATGGTACAACATACAGCACAGGCTCCCTATACATCATACCCCCCCCCCCCCCGCCCGCTACACTAACATTCCCATGTACCATGGTACAACATACAGCACAGGCCCCCTATACATCCATACACCCCCCCCCCCGCTACACTAACATTCCCACATACCATGGTACAACATACAGCACAGGCCCCCTATACATCGTACCCCCCCCCCCCCCCCCCCGCTACACTAACATTCCCGTATACCATGGTACAACACACAGCACAGGCCCCCTATACATCGTACCCCCCCCCCCCCCCCCCGCTACACTAACATTCCCGTATACCATGGTACAACATACAGCACAGGCCCCCTATACATAGTACCACCCCCCCCCCCCCCCCCCCGCTACACTAACATTCCCACATACCATGGTACAACATACAGCACAGGCCCCCTATACATCGTACCCCCCCCCCCCCCCCCCCGCTACACTAACATTCCCACATACCATGGTACAACATACAGCACAGGCCCCCTATACATCATACCCCCCCCCCCCCGCTACACTAACATTCCCGTATACCATGGTACAACATACAGCACAGGCCCCCTATACATCATACCCCCCCCCCCCCCCCCCGCTACACTAACATTCCCGCATACCATGGTACAACATACAGCACAGGCTCCCTATACATCATACCCCCCCCCCCCCCCCCCCCGCTACACTAACATTCCCACATACCATGGTACAACATACAGCACAGGCTCCTATACATCATACCACCCCCCCCCCCCCCGCTACACTAACATTCCCACATACCATGGTACAACACACAGCACAGGCCCCACTATACATCATACCCCCCCCCCCCCCGCTACACTAACATTCCCGTATACCATGGTACACACACAGCAACAGGCCCCCTATACATCGTACCCCCCCCCCCCCCGCTACACTAACATTCCCGTATACCATGGTACAACATACAGCACAGGCTCCCTATACATCATACCCCCCCCCCCCCTCCCCCCCCCGCTAACACTAACATTCCCGTATACCATGGTACAACATACAGCACAGGCCCCTATACATCATACCACCCCCCCCCCCTACACTAACATTCCCACATACCATGGTACAACATACAGCACAGGCCCCCTATAACATCGTCCCCCCCCCCCCCCCGCTACACTAACATTCCCGTATACCATGGTACAACATACAGCACAGGCCCCTATACATCGTACCCCCCCCCCCCCCCCGCTACACTAACATTCCCACATACCATGGTACAACATACAGCACAGGCCCCCTATACATCGTACCCCCCCCCCCCCCCCCCGCTACACTAACATTCCACATACCATGGTACAACATACAGCACAGGCCCCCTATACATCGTACCCCCCCCCCCCCCCCCCGCTACACTAACATTCCCACATACCATGGTACAACATACAGCACAGGCTCCCTATACATCATACCCCCCCCCCCCCCTGCTACACTAACATTCCCACATACCATGGTACAACATACAGCACAGGCTCCTATACATCATACCTCCCCCCCCCCCCCGCTACACTAACATTCCCACATACCATGGTAGAACATACAGCACAGGCTCCCTATACATCATACCCCCCCCACTCCCCGCTACACTAACATTCCCACATACCATGGTACAACATACAGCACAGGCTCCCTATACATCATACCCCCCCCCCCCCCCGCTACACTAACATTCCCACATACCCTGGTAAAACATACAGCACAGGCCCCTATACATCATACCCCCCCCCCCCCCCGCTACACTAACATTCCCACATACCATGGTACAACATACAGCACAGGCTCCCTATACATCATACCACCCCCCCCCCCCGCTACACTAACATTCCCACATACCATGGTACAACATACAGCACAGGCTCCCTATACATCATACCCCGACCCCCCCCCCCGCTACACTAACATTCCCACATACCATGGTACAACATACAGCAACAGGCTCCCTATACATCATACCCCCCCCCCCCCGCTACACTAACATTCCCACATACCATGGTACAACATACAGCACAGGCTCCCTATACATCATCCCCCCCCCCCCCCGCTACACTAACATTCCCACATACCATGGTACACCATACAGCACAGGCTCCATATACATCATACCCCCCCCCCCCCCGCTACACTAACATTCCCACATACCATGGTACAACATACAGCACAGGCTCCCTATACATCATACCCCCCCCCCCCCCCGCTACACTAACATTCCCACATACCATGGTACAACATACAGCACAGGCCTCCTATACATCATACCCCCCCCCCCACCCCCTACACTAACATTCTCACATACCATGGTACAACATACAGCACAGGCTCCTATACATCATACCCCCCCCCCCCACTACACTAACATTCCCACATACCATGGTACAACATACAGCACAGGCTCCCTATACATCATACCACCCCCCCCCCCCCCCCGCTACACTAACGATTCCCACATACCATGGTACAACATACACACAGCCACAGGCCCCTATACATCAGTAACAACCCCCCCCCCCCGCTACACTAACATTTCCACATACCATGGTACAACATACAGTAAAGGCTCCTATACATCATACCACCCCCCCCCCCCCCCCCGCTACACTAACATTCCCGTATACCATGGTACAACATACAGCACAGCCTCCCTATACATCATACCCCCCCCCCCCCCTACACTAACATTCCCACATACCATGGTACAACATACAGCACAGGCTCCCTATACATCATACCCCCCCCCCCCCCCCCAGCTACACTAACATTCCCGTATACCATGGTACAACATACAGCACAGGCTCCCTATACATCATACCACCCCCCCCCCCCCCGCTACACTAACATTCCCACATACCATGGTACAACATACAGCACAGGCTCCTATACATCATACCACCCCCCCCCCCCCGCTACACTAACATTCCCACATACCATGGTACAACATACAGCACAGGCCCCCTATACATCATACCACCCCCCCCCCCCCCCCGCTACACTAACATTCCCACATACCATGGTACAACATACAGCACAGGCTCCTATACATCATACCCCCCCCCCCCCCCCCTACACTAACATTCCCACATACCATGGTACAACATACAGCACAGGCTCCCTATACATCATACCCCCCCCCCCCCCCCCGCTACACTAACATTCCCACATACCATGGTACAACATACAGCACAGGCTCCTATACATCATACCCCCCCCCCCCCCCCCTACACTAACATTCCCACATACCATGGTACAACATACACCACAGGCTCCCTATACATCATACCCCCCCCCCCCCCCCGCTACACTAACATTCCCACATACCATGGTACAACATACAGCACAGGCTCCTATACATCATACCACCCCCCCCCCCCGCTACACTAACATTCCCACATACCATGGTACAACATACAGCACAGGCTCCCTATACATCATACCCCCTCCCCCCCCCGCTACACTAACATTCCCACATACCATGGTACAACATACAGCACAGGCCCCCTATACATCATACCCCCCCCCCCCCCCCTCTACACTAACATTCCACATACCATGGTACAACATACAGCACAGGCTCCCTATACATCATACCCCCCCCCCCCCCCCCCGCTACACTAACATTCCCACATACCATGGTACAACATACAGCACAGGCCCCCTATACATCGTACCCCCCCCCCCCCCCCCGATACACTAACATTCCCACATACCATGGTACAACATACAGCACAGGCTCCTATACATCATACCCCCCCCCCCCCCCCGCTACACTAACATTCCCACATACCATGGTACAACATACAGCACAGGCTCCTATACATCATACCCCCCCCCCCCCCCCCCCCCCGCTACACTAACATTCCCACATACCATGGTACAACACACAGCACAGGCTCCCTATACATCATACCCCCCCCCCCCCCCCGCTACACTAACATTCCCACATACCATGGTACAACATACAGCACAGGCCCCCTATACATCATACACCCCCCCCCCCCCCCCCGCTACACTAACATTCCCACATACCATGGTACAACATACAGCACAGGCTCCCTATACATCATACCCCCCCCCCCCCCCCGCTACACTAACATTCCCACATACCATGGTACAACATACAGCACAGGCTCCTATACATCATACCCCCCCCCCCCCCCGCTACACTAACATTCCCACATACCATGGTACAACATACAGCACAGGCTCCTATACATCATACCCCCCCCCCCCCCCCCTACACTAACATTCCCACATACCATGGTACAACATACAGCACAGGCTCCTATACATCATACCACCCCCCCCCCCCCCGCTACACTAACATTCCCACATACCATGGTACAACATACAGCACAGGCTCCCTATACATCATCCCCCCCCGCTACACTAACATTCCCACATACCATGGTACAACATACAGCACAGGCTCCCTATACATCATACCCCCCCCCCCACCCCCCCCCGCTACACTAACATTCCCACATACCATGGTACAACATACAGCACAGGCTCCCTATACATCATACCACCCCCCCCCCCCCCGCTACACTAACATTCCCATGTACCATGGTACAACATACAGCACAGGCCCCTATACATCATACACCCCCCCCCCCCGCTACACTAACATTCCCACATACCATGGTACAACATACAGCACAGGCTCCCTATACATCATACCACCCCCCCTCCCCCCGCTACACTAACATTCCCACATACCATGGTACAACATACAGCACAGGCTCCCTATACATCATACCTCCCCCCCCCCCCCCCGCTACACTAACATTCCCACATACCATGGTACAACATACAGCACAGGCTCCCTATACATCATACCACCCGCTACACTAACATTCCCACATACCATGGTACAACATACAGCACAGGCTCCCTATACATCATACCCCCCCCCCCCGCTACACTAACATTCCCACATACCATGGTACAACATACAGCACAGGCTCCCTATACATCATACCACCCACCCCCCCCCCCCCCCGCTACACTAACATTCCCACATACCATGGTACAACATACAGCACAGGCCCCCTATACATCATACCCCCCCCCCCCCCCCCCGCTACACTAACATTCCCACATACCATGGTACAACATACAGCACAGGCCCCCTATACATCATACCCCCCCCCGCTACACTAACATTCCCACATACCATGGTACAACATACAGCACAGGCCCCCTATACATCATACCCCCCCCCCCCCCCCCCCCCCCCCCCCCCCGCTACACTAACATTCCCACATACCATGGTACAACATACAGCACAGGCTCCCTATACATCATACCACCCCCCGCTACACTAACATTCCCGTATACCATGGTACAACATACAGCACAGGCTCCCTATACATCATACCCCCCCCCCCCCCCCGCTACACTAACATTCCCATATACCATGGTACAACATACAGCACAGGCTCCTATACATCATACCACCCCCCCCGCTACACTAACATTCCCACATACCATGGTACAACATACAGCACAGGCTCCCTATACATCATACCACCCCCCACCCCCCGCTACACTAACATTCCCACATACCATGGTACAACATACAGCACAGGCTCCCTATACATCGTACCACCCCCCCCCCCCCCCGCTACACTAACATTCCCACATACCATGGTACAACATACAGCACAGGCTCCCTATACAACATACCCCCCCCCCCCCCCCCCCGCTACACTAACATTCCCACATACCATGGTACAACATACAGCACAGGCTCCTATACATCATACCCCCCCCCCCCCCCCCGCTACACTAACATTCCCACATACCATGGTACAACATACAGCACAGGCTCCTATACATCATACCCCCCCCCCCCCGCTACACTAACATTCCCACATACCATGGTACAACATACAGCACAGGCTCCCTATACATCATACCACCCCCCCCCCCCTACACTAACATTCCCGTATACCATGGTACAACATACAGCACAGGCTCCCTATACATCATACCCCCCCCCCCCCCGCTACACTAACATTCCCACATACCATGGTACAACATACAGCACAGGATCCCTATACATCATACCCCCCCCCCCCCCCGCTACACTAACATTCCCACATACCATGGTACAACATACAGCACAGGCTCCTATACATCATACCCCCCCCCCCCCCTACACTAACATTCCCACATACCATGGTACAACATACAGCACAGGCTCCTATACATCATACCTCCCCCCCCCCCCCGCTACACTAACATTCCCACATACCATGGTACAACATACAGCACAGGCCCCCTATACAACATACCCCCCCCCCCCGCTACACTAACATTCCCACATACCATGGTACAGCATACAGCACAGGCCCCCTATACATCATACCACCCCCCCCCCCCCCCCCCGCTACACTAACATTCCCACATACCATGGTACAACATACAGCACAGGCCCCCTATACATCATACCGCCCCCCCCCCCCGCTACACTAACATTCCCACATACCATGGTACAACATACAGCACAGGCTCCTATACATCATACCCCCCCCCCCCCCCCGCTACACTAACATTCCCACATACCATGGTACAACATACAGCACAGGCTCCTTATACATCATACCCCCCCCCTCCCCCCCCGCTACACTAACATTCCCACATACCATGGTACAACATACAGCACAGGCTCCCTATACATCATACCCCCCCCCTCCCCCCCCGCTACACTAACATTCCCACATACCATGGTACAACATACAGCACAGGCTCCCTATACATCATACCACCCCCCCCCCCCCCGCTACACTAACATTCCCGTATACCATGGTACAACATACAGCACAGGCCCCCTATACATCATACCACCCCCCCCCCCCCGCTACACTAACATTCCCACATACCATGGTACAACATACAGCACAGGCTCCCTATACATCATACCCCCCCCCCCCCCCGCTACACTAACATTCCCACATACCATGGTACAAACATACAGCACAGGCTCCCTATACATCATACCACCCCCCCCCCCCCCCGCTACACTAACATTCCCACATACCATGGTACAATATACAGCACAGGCTCCCTATACATCATACCCCCCCCCCCCCCCCTACACTAACATTCCCCCATACCATGGTACAACATACAGCACAGGCCCCCTATACATCATACCACCCCCCCCCCCCCGCTACACTAACATTCCCACATACCATGGTACAACATACAGCACAGGCTCCCTATACATCATACCCCCCCCCCCCCCCCCCCCCGCTACACTAACATTCCCACATACCATGGTACAACATACA
Source organism: Dendropsophus ebraccatus (assembly GCA_027789725.1). NCBI lineage: Eukaryota > Metazoa > Chordata > Amphibia > Anura > Hylidae > Dendropsophus > Dendropsophus ebraccatus. The sequence continues at coordinate 14,696 of JAQFWZ010000220.1, read as the reverse complement.
GCACAGGCTCCCTATACATCATACCACCCCCCCCCCCCCGCTACACTAACATTCCCGTATACCATGGTACAACATACAGCACAGGCTCCCTATACATCATACCCCCCCCCCCCCCCCGCTACACTAACATTCCCACATACCATGGTACAACATACAGCACAGGCTCCCTATACATCATACCACCCGCTACACTAACATTCCCATATACCATGGTACAACATACAGCACAGGCTCCTATACATCATACCCCCCCCCCGCTACACTAACATTCCCACATACCATGGTACAACATACAGCACAGGCCCCCTATACATCATCCCCCCCCCCCCCCCCCGCTACACTAACATTCCCACATACCATGGTACAACATACAGCACAGGCTCCCTATACATCATACCCCCCCCCCCCCCCGCTACACTAACATTCCCACATACCATGGTACAACATACAGCACAGGCTCCCTATACATCATACCCCCCCCCCCCCACCCCCCGATACACTAACATTCCCACATACCATGGTACAACATACAGCACAGGCCCCTATACATCATACCACCCCCCCCCCCCCCTACACTAACATTCCCACATACCATGGTACAACATACAGCACAGGCTCCCTATACATCATACCCCCCCCCCCCCCGCTACACTAACATTCCCACATACCATGGTACAACATACAGCACAGGCTCCCTATACATCATACCCCCCCCCCCCCCCGCTACACTAACATTCCCACATACCATGGTACAACATACAGCACAGGCTCCCTATACATCATACCACCCCCCCCCCCCCCGCTACACTAACATTCCCACATACCATGGTACAACATACAGCACAGGCTCCTATACATCATACCCCCCCCCCCCCCCCCTACACTAACATTCCCACATACCCTGGTACAACATACACCACCGGCCCCCTATACATCATACCCCCCCCCCCCCCCCCCGCTACACTAACATTCCCACATACCATGGTACAACATACAGCACAGGCTCCCTATACATCATACCACCCCCCCCCACCCCCCCCCCCCGCTACACTAACATTCCCACATACCATGGTACAACATACAGCACAGGCTCCCTATACATCATACCCCCCCCCCCCCCCCCGCTACACTAACATTCCCACATACCATGGTACAACATACAGCACAGGCTCCCTATACATCATACCCCCCCCCCCGCTACACTAACATTCCCACATACCATGGTACAACATACAGCACAGGCTCCCTATACATCATACCCCCCCCCCCCCGCTACACTAACATTCCCACATACCATGGTACAACATACAGCACAGGCCCCCTATACATCATACCACCCCCCCCCCCGCTACACTAACATTCCCACATACCATGGTACAACATACAGCACAGGCTCCCTATACATCATACCCCCCCCCCCCCCTACACTAACATTCCCACATACCATGGTACAACATACAGCACAGGCTCCTATACATCATACCACCCCCCCCCCCCCCCCCCCGCTACACTAACATTCCCACATACCATGGTACAACATACAGCACAGGCTCCTATACATCGTACCCCCCCCCCCCCCCCGCTACACTAACATTCCCACATACCATGGTACAACATACAGCACAGGCTCCCTATACATCATACCCCCCCCGCTACACTAACATTCCCACATACCATGGTACAACATACAGCACAGGCTCCCTATACATCATACCCCCCCCCCCCCCGCTACACTAACATTCCCACATACCATGGTACAACATACAGCACAGGCTCCCTATACATCATACCCCCCCCGCTACACTAACATTCCCACATACCATGGTACAACATACAGCACAGGCTCCCTATACATCATACCACCCCCCCCCCCCCCGCTACACTAACATTCCCACATACCATGGTACACCATACAGCACAGGCTCCCTATACATCATAACCCCCCCCCCCCCGCTACACTAACATTCCCACATACCATGGTACAACATACAGCACAGGCTCCCTATACATCATACCCCCCCCCCCCCCCCGCTACACTAACATTCCCACATACCATGGTACAACATACAGCACAGGCTCCCTATACATCATACCCCCCCCCCCCCCGCTACACTAACATTCCCGCATACCATGGTACAACATACAGCACAGGCCCCCTATACATCATACCCCTCCCCCCGCTACACTAACATTCCCATATACCATGGTACAACATACAGCACAGGCTTCCTATACATCATACCATCCCCCCCACCCCCGCTACACTAACATTCCCACATACCATGGTACAACATACAGCACAGGCTCCCTATACATCATACCCCCCCCCCCCCCCCCCCCCGCTACACTAACATTCCCACATACCATGGTACAACATACAGCACAGGCTCCTATACATCATACCCCCCCCCCCCCCCCGCTACACTAACATTCCCACATACCATGGTACAACACACCGCACAGGCTCCCTATACATCATACCCCCCCCCCCCCCCGCTACACTAACATTCCCACATACCATGGTACAACATACAGCACAGGCTCCCTATACATCATACCTCCCCCCCCCCCCCCCCCGCTACACTAACATTCCCATATACCATGGTACAACATACAGCACAGGCTCCCTATACATCATACCACCCCCCCTCCCCCCGCTACACTAACATTCCCACATACCATGGTACAACATACAGCACAGGCTCCCTATACATCATACCTCCCCCCCCCCCCCCCGCTACACTAACATTCCCATATACCATGGTACAACATACAGCACAGGCTCCCTATACATCATACCACCCCCCCCCCCGCTACACTAACATTCCCACATACCATGGTACAACATACAGCACAGGCTCCCTATATATCATACCCCCCCCCCCCGCTACACTAACATTCCCACATACCATGGTACAACATACAGCACAGGCTCCTATACATCATACCACCCCCCCCCCCCCCCCCCCGCTACACTAACATTCCCACATACCATGGTACAACATACAGCACAGGCTCCCTATACATCATACCCCCCCCCCCCCTGCTACACTAACATTCCCACATACCATGGTACAACATACAGCACAGGCTCCTATACATCATACCCTCCCCCCCCCCCCCCGCTACACTAACATTCCCACATACCATGGTACAACATACAGCACAGGCCCCCTATACATCATACCCCCCCCCCCCCCGCTACACTAACATTCCCATATACCATGGTACAACATACAGCACAGGCTCCCTATACATCATACCCCCCCCCCCCCCCCCCCCCCGCTACACTAACAATCCACATACCATGGTACAACATACAGCACAGGCTCCCTATACATCATACCACCCCCCCCCCCCCGCTACACTAACATTCCCACATACCATGGTACAACATACAGCACAGGCTCCCTATACATCATACCCCCCCCCCCCGCTACACTAACATTCCCACATACCATGGTACAACATACAGCACAGGCCCCCTATACATCATACCCCCCCCCCCCCCCCCCCCGCTACACTAACATTCCCACATACCATGGTACAACATACAGCACAGGCTCCCTATACATCATACCCCCCCCCCCCCCCCCGCTACACTAACATTCCCACATACCATGGTACAACATACAGCACAGGCCCCCTATACATCATACCCCCCCCCCCCCCGCTACACTAACATTCCCACATACCATGGTACAACATACAGCACAGGCTCCCTATACATCATACCACCCCCCCCCCCCCTACACTAACATTCCCGTATACCATGGTACAACATACAGCACAGGCTCCCTATACATCATACCCCCCCCCCCCCCGCTACACTAACATTCCCACATACCATGGTACAACATACAGCACAGGATCCCTATACATCATACCCCCCCCCCCCCCCCGCTACACTAACATTCCCACATACCATGGTACAACATACAGCACAGGCTCCCTATACATCATACCCCCCCCCCCCTACACTAACATTCCCACATACCATGGTACAACATACAGCACAGGCTCCTATACATCATACCACCCCCCCCCCCCTACACTAACATTCCCACATACCATGGTACAACATACAGCACAGGCCCCCTATACATCATACCACCCCCCCCCCCCCCCCCCCCCCGCTACACTAACATTCCCACATACCATGGTACAACATACAGCACAGGCTCCTATACATCATACCACCCCCCCCCCCCCCGCTACACTAACATTCCCACATACCATGGTACAACACACAGCACAGGCTCCCTATACATCATACCCCCCCCCGCTACACTAACATTCCCGTATACCATGGTACAACATACAGCACAGGCTCCCTATACATCATACCACCCCCCCCCCGCTACACTAACATTCCCACATACCATGGTACAACATACAGCACAGGCCCCCTATACATCATACCCCCCCCCCCCCCCGCTACACTAACATTCCCACATACCATGGTACAACATACAGCACAGGCTCCTATACATCATACCACCCCCCCCCCCCCCCCGCTACACTAACATTCCCACATACCATGGTACAACATACAGCACAGGCTCCTATACATCATACCAACCCCCCCCCCCCCCGCTACACTAACATTCCCACATACCATGGTACAACATACAGCACAGGCTCCTATACATCATACCCCCCCCCCCCCCCCCCGCTAGACTAACATTCCCACATACCATGGTACAATATACAGCACAGGCTCCTATACATCGTACCCCCCCCCCCCCCCCCGCTACACTAACATTCCCACATACCATGGTACAACATACAGCACAGGCTCCCTATACATCATACCCCCCCCTCCCCCCCGCTACACTAACATTCCCATATACCATGGTACAACATACAGCACAGGCTCCCTATACATCATACCCCCCCCCCCCCCCCTACACTACATTCCCGTATACCATGGTACAACATACAGCACAGGCCCCCTATACATCATACCCCCCCCCCCCCCCGCTACACTAACATTCCCGTATACCATGGTACAACATACAGCACAGGCCCCCTATACATCATACCACCCCCCCCCCCCGCTACACTAACATTCCCACATACCTTGGTACAACATACCGCACAGGCTCCTATACATCATACCACCCCCCCCCCCCCCCGCTACACTAACATTCCCGTATACCATGGTACAACATACAGCACAGGCCCCCTATACATCATACCACCCCCCCCCCCGCTACACTAACATTCCCACATACCATGGTACAACATACAGCACAGGCCCCCTATACATCATACCCCCCCCCCCCCCGCTACACTAACATTCCCACATACCATGGTACAACATACAGCACAGGCTCCTATACATCATACACCCCCCCCCCCCCCCCGCTACACTAACATTCCCACATACCATGGTACAACATACAGCACAGGCTCCTATACATCATACCACCCCCCCCCCCCCCGCTACACTAACATTCCCACATACCATGGTACACATACAGCACAGGCTCCTATACATCATACCCCCCCCCCCCCCCCCCCGCTAGACTAACATTCCCACATACCATGGTACAATATACAGCACAGGCTCCTATACATCGTACCCCCCCCCCCCCCCGCTACACTAACATTCCCACATACCATGGTACAACATACAGCACAGGCTCCCTATACATCATACCCCCCCCCTCCCCCCCCGCTACACTAACATTCCCATATACCATGGTACAACATACAGCACAGGCTCCCTATACATCATACCCCCCCCCCCCCCTACACTAACATTCCCGTATACCATGGTACAACATACAGCACAGGCCCCCTATACATCATACCCCCCCCCCCCCCCCGCTACACTAACATTCCCGTATACCATGGTACAACATACAGCACAGGCCCCCTATACATCATACCACCCCCCCCCCCCGCTACACTAACATTCCCACATACCATGGTACAACATACAGCACAGGCTCCTATACATCATACCACCCCCCCCCCCCCCCCGCTACACTAACATTCCCACATACCATGGTACAACATACAGCACAGGCTCCTATACATCATACCACCCCCCCCCCGCTACACTAACATTCCCACATACCATGGTACAACATACAGCACAGGCTCCCTATACATCATACCCCTCCCCCCCCCCGCTACACTAACATTCCCACATACCATGGTACAACATACAGCACAGGCTCCCTATACATCATACCCCCCCCCCCCCCCCGCTACACTAACATTCCCACATACCATGGTACAACATACAGCACAGGCTCCCTATACATCATCCCCCCCCCCCCCCCGCTACACTAACATTCCCACATACCATGGTACAACATACAGCACAGGCTCCCTATACATCATACCCCCCCCCCCCCCGCTACACTAACATTCCCACATACCATGGTACAACATACAGCACAGGCTCCCTATACATCATCCCCCCCCCCCCCCGCTACACTAACATTCCCACATACCATGGTACAACATACAGCACAGGCTCCCTATACATCATACCCCTCCCCCCGCTACACTAACATTCCCACATACCATGGTACAACATACAGCACAGGCTCCCTATACATCATACCCCCCCCCCCCCCCCCCGCTACACTAACATTCCCACATACCATGGTACAACATACAGCACAGACTCCCTATACATCATACCCCCCCCCCCCCCCCCCCCCGCTACACTAACATTCCCACATACCATGGTACAACATACAGCACAGGCTCCTATACATCATACCCCCCCCCCCCCCCCCCTACACTAACATTCCCACATACCATGGTACAACATACAGCACAGGCCCCCTATACATCATACCCCCCCCCCCCCCCGCTACACTAACATTCCCACATACCATGGTACAACATACAGCACAGGCTCCCTATACATCATACCACCCCCCCCCCCCCTACACTAACATTCCCACATACCATGGTACAACATACACCACAGGCCCCCTATACATCATACCCCCCCCCCCCCCGCTACACTAACATTCCCACATACCATGGTACAACATACAGCACAGGCTCCTATACATCATACCACCCCCCCCCCCCCCCCCCGCTACACTAACATTCCCACGTACCATGGTACAACATACAGCACAGGCTCCTATACATCATACCACCCCCCCCCCCCCCCTACACTACATTCCCACATACCATGGTACAACATACAGCACAGGCTCCCTATACATCATACCCCCCCCCCCCCCCCAGCTACACTAACATTCCCACATACCATGGTACACATACAGCACAGGCTCCCTATACATCATACCCCCCCCCCCCCCCAGCTACACTAACATTCCCACATACCATGTACAACATACAGCACAGGCTCCTATACATCATACCCCCCCCCCCCCCCCTACACTAACATTCCCACATACCATGGTACAACATACAGCACAGGCTCCATATACATCATACCCCCCCCCCCCCCCCCCCGCTACACTAACATTCCCACATACCATGGTACAACATACAGCACAGGCTCCCTATACATCATACCACCCCCCCCCCCCCCGCTACACTAACATTCCCACATACCATGGTACAACATACAGCACAGGCTCCCTATACATCATAACCCCCCCCCCCCCCAGCTACACTAACATTCCCACATACCATGGTACAACATACAGCACAGGCTCCCTATACATCATACCACCCCCCCCCCACCCCCCCCCCCCGCTACACTAACATTCCCACACACCATGGTACACATACAGCACAGGCTCCCTATACATCATACCACCCCCCCCCCACCCCCCCCCCCGCTACACTAACATTCCCACATACCATGGTACAAACATACAGCACAGGCTCCCTATACATCATACCCCCCCCCCCCCCCCCCCCCGCTACACTAACATTCCCACATACCATGGTACAACATACAGCACAGGCTCCCTATACATCATAACCCCCCCCCCCGCTACACTAACATTCCCACATACCATGGTACAACATACAGCACAGGCTCCCTATACATCATACCCCCCCCCCCCCCCCCCCGCTACACTAACAGTCCCACATACCATGGTACAACATACAGGCACAGGCTCCTATACATCGTACCCCCCCCCCCCCCGCTACACTAACATTCCCACATACCATGGTACAACATACAGCACAGGCTCCCTATACATCATACCACCCCCCCCCCCCCCCGCTACACTAACATTCCAACATACCATGGTACAACATACAGCACAGGCTCCCTATACATCATCCCCCCCCGCTACACTAACATTCCCACATACCATGGTACAACACACAGCACAGGCTCCTATACATCATACCCCCCCCCCCCCGCTACACTAACATTCCCACATACCATGGTACAACATACAGCACAGGCCCCCTATACATCATACCACCCCCCACCCCCCCCCCACACTAACATTCCCACATACCATGGTACAACATACAGCACAGGCTCCCTATACATCATACCCCCCCCCCCCCCCCGCTACACTAACATTCCCACATACCATGGTACAACATACAGCACAGGCTCCCTATACATCATACCCCCCCCCCCCGCTACACTAACATTCCAACATACCATGGTACAACATACAGCACAGGCCCCCTATACATCATACCACCCCCCCCCCCCCCCCCCACACTAACATTCCCACATACCATGGTACAACATACAGCACAGGCTCCCTATACATCATACCACCCCCCCCCCGCTACACTAACATTCCCACATACCATGGTACAACATACAGCACAGGCTCCTATACATCAGTACCCCCCCCCCCCCCCCGCTACACTAACATTCCCACATACCATGGTACAACATACAGCACAGGCTCCCTATACATCATACCCCCCCCTCCCCCCCCGCTACACTAACATTCCCATATACCATGGTACAAACATACAGCACAGGCTCCCTATACATCATAACCCCCCCCCCCCCCTACACTAACATTCCCGTATACCATGGTACAACATACAGCACAGGCCCCCTATACATCATACCCCCCCCCCCCCCCGCTACACTAACATTCCCGTATACCATGGTACAACATACAGCACAGGCTCCCTATACATCATACCCCCCCCCCCCCGCTACACTAACATTCCCACATACCATGGGACAACATACAGCACAGGCTCCCTATACATCATACCACCCCCCCCCCCCGCTACACTAACATTCCCACATACCATGGTACAACATACAGCACAGGCTCCTATACATCATACCACCCCACCCCCCCCCCCCCGCTACACTAACATTCCCACATACCATGGTACAACATACAGCACAGGCTCCCTATACATCATACCACCCCCCCCCCGCTACACTAACATTCCCACATACCATGGTACAACATACAGCACAGGCTCCCTATACATCATACCCCCCCCCCCCCCCGCTACACTAACATTCCCACATACCATGGTACAACATACAGCACAGGCTCCCTATACATCATACCCCCCCCCCCCCCCGCTACACTAACATTCCCACATACCATGGTACAACATACAGCACAGGCTCCCTATACATCATCCCCCCCCCCCCCCGCTACACTAACATTCCCACATACCATGGTACAACATACAGCACAGGCTCCCTATACATCATACCCCCCCCCCCCCGCTACACTAACATTCCCACATACCATGGTACAACATACAGCACAGGCTCCCTATACATCATCCCCCCCCCCCCCCCCGCTACACTAACATTCCCACATACCATGGTACAACATACAGCACAGGCTCCCTATACATCATACCCCTCCCCCCGCTACACTACCATTCCCACATACCATGGTACAACATACAGCACAGGCTCCCTATACATCATGACCCCCCCCCCCCCCCCCCGCTACACTAACATTCCCACATACCATGGTAAAACATACCCCACAGGCTCCTATACATCATACCCCCCCCCCCCCCCCCCCGCTACACTAACATTCCCACATACCATGGTACAACATACAGCACAGGCTCCTATACATCATACCCCCCCCCCCCCCCCCGCTACACTAACATTCCCACATACCATGGTACAACATACAGCACAGGCCCCCTATACATCATACCCCCCCCCCCCCGCTACACTAACATTCCCACATACCATGGTACAACATACAGCACAGGCTCCCTATACATCATACCACCACCCCCCCCCCTACACTAACATTCCCACATACCATGGTACAACATACAGCACAGGCCCCTATAAATCATACCCCCCCCCCCCCCCCCGCTACACTAACATTCCCACATACCATGGTACAACATACAGCACAGGCTCCTATACATCATACCACCCCCCCCCCCCCCCTACACTAACATTCCCACATACCATGGTACAACATACAGCACAGGCTCCCTATACATCATACCCCCCCCCCCCCCCCAGCTACACTAACATTCCCACATACCATGGTACAACATACAGCACAGGCTCCCTATACATCATACCCCCCCCCCCCCCCCCAGCTACACTAACATTCCCACATACCATGGTACAACACACAGCACAGGCTCCTATAACATCATACCCCCCCCCCCCCCCCCCTACACTAACATTCCCACATACCATGGTACAACATACAGCACAGGCTCCCTATACAACATACCCCCCCCCCCCCCCCCGCTACACTAACATTCCCACATACCATGGTACAACATACAGCACAGGCTCCCTATACATCATACCACCCCCCCCCCCCCCCGCTACACTAACATTCCCACATACCATGGTACAACATACAGCACAGGCTCCCTATACATCTATACCCCCCCCCCCCCAGCTACACTAACATTCCCACATACCATGGTACAGACATACAGCACAGGCTCCCTATACATCATACCACCCCCCCCCCACCCCCCCCCCCCGCTACACTAACATTCCCACATACCATGGTACAACATACAGCACAGGCTCCCTATACATCATACCACCCCCCCCCCCCCCCCCCCCCGCTACACTAACATTCCCACATACCATGGTACAACATACAGCACAGGCTCCTATACATCGTACCCCCCCCCCCCGCTACACTAACATTCCCACATACCATGGTACAACATACAGCACAGGCTCCCTATACATCATACCACCCCCCCCCCCCCCGCTACACTAACATTCCAACATACCATGGTACAACATACCAGCACAGGCCCCCTATACATCATACCACCCCCCCCACCCCCCCCCCACACTAACATTCACCACATACCATGGTACAACATACAGCACAGGCTCCCTATACATCATACCCCCCCCCCCCCCCCCCCGCTACACTAACATTCCCACATACCATGGTACAACATACAGCACAGGCTCCCTATACATCATACCCCCCCCCCCCCCGCTACACTAACATTCCAACATACCATGGTACAAACATACAGCACAGGCCCCCTATACATCATACCACCCCCCACCACCCCCCCCTACACTACATTCCCTACATACCATGGTACAACATACAGCACAGGCTCCTATACATCATACCACCCCCCCCGCTACACTAACATTCCCACATACCATGGTACAACATACAGCACAGGCTCCCGATACATCATAACCACCCCCCCCCCGCTACACTAACATTCCACATACCATGGTAACAAACATACAGCACAGGGCCCCTATACATCATAACCCCCCCCCCCCCCCCCCCGCTACACTACATTCCCACATTACCATGGTACACACACAGCACAGGCTCCCTATACATCATACAACCCCCCCCGCTACACTAACATTCCCACATACCATGTACAACATACAGCACAGGCTCCCTATACATCATACCCCCCCCCCCCCCGCTACACTAACATTCCCACATACCAGGGTACAACATACAGCACAGGCTCCTATACATCATACCCCACCCCCCCCCGCTACACTAACATTCCACATACCATGGTACAACATACAGCCACAGGCCCCCTATACATCTACCCCTCCCCCCCCGCTACACTAACATTCCCACATAACCATGGTACAACATACGCACAGGCTTCCGATACATCATACCCCCCCCCCCCCCCCCCCCCCCCGCTAACACTAACATTCCCCATACCAGGTACAACATACAGCACAGGCTCCTATACATCATACCACCCACCCCCCCCCCCCCCCGCTACACTAACATTCCCAATACCATGGTACAACATACAGCACAGGCTCCTATACATCATACCACCCCCCCCCCCCCCCGCTACACTAACATTCCCACATACCATGGTACAACATACAGCACAGGCTCCCTATACATCATACCCCACCCCCCCCCCCCCCCGCTACACTAACATTCCCACATACCATGGTACAACATACAGCACAGGCTCCTATACATCATACCACCCCCCCCCCCCCCGCTACACTAACATTCCCACATACCATGGTACAACATACAGAACAGGCTCCTATACATCATAGGCGACCCCCCCCCCCCCCCCCCGCTACACTAACATTCCCACATACCATGGTACAACACACAGCACAGGGCTCCTATACATCATACCACCCCCCCCCCCCCCCCCGCTACACTAACATTCCCACATACCATGGTACAACATACAGCACAGGCTCCCTATACATCATACCCCCCCCCCCCCCGCCTACACTAACATTCCCCACATACCATGGTACAACATACAGCACAGGCTCCCTATACATCATACCACCCCCCCCCCCCCCCTACACTAACATTCCCACATACCATGTACACATACAGCACAGGCTCCCTATACATCATACCCCACCCCCCCCCCCCGCTACACTAACATTCCCACATCCATGGTACAACATACAAGCACACAGGCTCCTATACATCTACCACCCCCCCCCCCCCCCCGCTACACTAACATTCCCACATACCATGGTACAACATACAGCACAGCTCCTATACATCATACCACCCCCCCCCCCCGCTACACTAACATTCCCACATACCATGGTACAACATACAGCACAGGCTCCCTATACATCATAACCACCCCCCCCCCCCCCCGCTACACTAACATTCCCCACATACATTGGTACAACATACAGCACAGGCTCCTTATACATCATAAATACCCCCCCCCCCCCCCCGCTACACTAACATTCCCACATACCATGGTACAACATACAGCACAGGCTCCCTATACATCATACCACCACCCCCCCCCCCCCCCCGCTACACTAACATTCCCACATACCATGGTACAACATACAGCACAGGCTCCCTATACATCATACCCCCCCCCCCCCCCCCCCGCTACACTAACATTCCCATATACCATGGTACAACATACAGCACAGGCTCCCTATACATCATACCCCCCCCCCCCCCCGCTACACTAACATTCCCGTATACCATGGTACAACATACAGCACAGGCTCCCTATACATCATACCACCCCCCCCCCCCCCCCCGCTACACTAACATTCCCACATACCATGGTACAACATACAGCACAGGCTCCCTATACATCATACCACCCCCCCCCCCCCCCGCTACACTAACATTCCCACATACCATGGTACAACATACAGCACAGGCTCCCTATACATCATACACCCCCCCCCCCCCCCGCTACACTAACATTCCCACATACCATGGTACAAACATACAGCACAGGCTCCCTATACATCAGTACCCCCCCCCCCCCCGCTACACTAACATTCCACATACCGATGGTACAACATACAGCACAGGCTCCCTATACTCATACCCCCCCCCCCCCCCGCTACACTAACATTCCCCATACCATGGTACAACAGCAGCACAGGCTCCCTATACATCATACCCCCCCCCCCGCTACACCTAACATTCCACATACCATGGTACAACATACAGCACAGGCTCCTTATAACATCATACCCCCCCCCCCCCCTCTACACTAACATTCCCACATACCATTGTACAACATACAGCACAGGCTCCCTATCATCATACCCCCCCCCCCCCCCCCCGCTACACTAACATTCCCACATACCATGGTACAACATACAGCACAGGCTCCCTATACATCATCCCCTCCCCCCCCCCCCCCCCCGCTACACTAACATTCCCACATACCTGGTACAAACATACAGCACAGGCTCCCTATACATCATACCCCCCCCCCCCCCCCGCTACACTAACATTCCCACATACCATGGTAAAACATACAGCACAGGCTCCCTATATATCATACCCCCCCCCCCCCCCCCCCCCCCCCCGCTACACTAACATTCCCACATACCATGGTACAACATACAGCACAGGCTCCCTATACATCATACCCCCCCCCCCCCCCCCCCCCCCCCCCCCCCGCTACACTAACATCCCACATACCATGGTACAAACATACAGCACAGGCTCCCTATACATCATAACCCCCCCCCCCCCCCCCGCTACACTAACATTCCCACATACCATGGTACAACATACAGCACAGGCTCCCTATACATCATACCCCCCATCCCCCCCCGCTACACTAACATTCCCACATACCATGGTACAACATACAGCACAGGCTCCTATACATCATACCCCCCCCCCCCCGCTACACTAACATTCCCACATACCATGGTACACCATACGCACAGGCCTCCCTATACATCATACCCCCCCCCCCCCCCCCCTACACTAACATTCCCACATACCATGGTACAACATACAGCACAGGCTCCCTATACATCATACCCCCCCCCCCCC